>OMKP01054613.1:0-11768 GCA_900302375.1 Bathygadus melanobranchus | reverse complement strand
GTGAGGAGTGAGGGAGAGAGAGAGGGAGAGAGAAAATGCTAGAAAAAAAGGCACAAGGAGGCTGGTTTAGATTACCACACCCCCGCCCCTACAGCCCTTACCCCACCTCCACACACCCCACGTGCACGTCCCATCACTAGCAACACGTTATATACAGTCTGTTGTGAGACTGCTCACTGGAGTGTTTCCAGATGCTGTGGCTTTCCGATTAAATAGAATCAGAGTGGGAAATCTTAAACGGTGGCATCCTTTAAATTCCACCACAGAGGCAGATATATTCTGGAAATATGTTTGTTTGTCCTAGATGACAGTGGATGGATTCAGATACATCTCTACAGGGTGCCCTTCGCTCAAAGAGATCGTGATCAATGATATGGCCACGCTGTCCGACACATGTGTTGTGGTAAGTATGTTCTCTCTGCTCTTGACACGTTTCACATTGACTGGGAAAGTATGACTTTCCATGTTACACCAAGCAAGGAACTGGGGAACACCCATGTTTGCCAATGGATGTGAACCCACTTCACCTGGCCCGCGTCCGTGACTTGTTAGCAGACCTGGCACGGAGCCATGCAACACGCTTGCCTGCTTTGGTATGAGAAGGGGATGCAAGTTTTAAATAAAGGAAGCTCATTGTTTCAAATCAGAGACTGAACACGCTCACTTGAACTGCAAAACAACATTATTGAGTGGGTTACCTGATGAGCCCTTGACCATGAACCGAGTGCATTTCATGTCTGCAAGGGATTGAAAGACACGAATAGTTATTCTATAGAAGCAGCTATCTGAGATGAAACAAGATCTTTCCTACTTCTCTGGTGCTTATTCCCATCATGATGCTTTGCTTCCCTCCAGATCTTTACCCTGACCTCAACCACACCAAACCCCTACTTTACCGTTGTTAATACCTTAACACCTACACCTAAAAGAGAGGGTTATATGCCCACAGACTCAAAGGACACAGTAGATCTTCATGCAGTTCTGGTCTTCAAGCGTCAGAACGCAGTAGATCACAGATTGCAGTAGATCACAGAACGCAGTAGATCACAGATCTCAGTAGATCTCAGAACACAGTAGATCACTGAACACAGTAGATCTCAGAACACAGTGGATCTCACATCACAGTAGATCACAGAACACAGTAGATCTCAGAACACAGTAGATCAGAGAACACCAAGCTCAGATCTGGTCTTCCTCAACAGGGTTTGATCGCCCGGTGTTCTTCTCTGTCCTCCCTCTCCCTCTTGGACACCCCTCATCTGTCTGACACCGCCTTCAAGGCCATTGCAGAAGTGTCCAAACTCAAGGCTTTCAGCACGGAGGGTGAGGCCATTCATTTTCATTCTTCCTTTATGCCGCCATCGAAGGTAGTAACCAAGCTTTATCGATGTCTGTGTAAAAGGGATAAGTCAGCATGCTGGGACAGGGTGTGGCGTTTCTGATGACGTGTCGTGTGTGGATTCATTAAATCTCTTCAATTTCATCATCCATCATCCAACATATTTCTGTGCACGACTAGCCAAAATACCGCTATTATTGTTTCAAAGCAATGCCGCTGCCCGACACTTATGTTATACATCACACTAGACGCTGGCGCTGTTGTGTTATATGCCACGCCTCTGATTCCGGGACACACCTTTCCGGCATTTTTGGTTCTGTGTAGACAGGCAAAAGCCATCTTAATGATCTAAGGATCTTCCTTATGGCAATGTTCTGGGATCTCTGTGTAAAAGGGGCTAATCGCTCACTAATAGTTGATGAATCGCTAGGCCATTTCTAACCAATTACACTCAAATTATAGCACTTAAAACGAACTTACAAAGTGAATCCCTGCTCTCTGGTTCGCTCTCACCTCCCTGTGAGTGTTGTTGCAGGAAACGGCTGCATCACGGACACCAGCTGGAAGGCCCTGTGTCGCAGCTCCCCCGGGCTGCGCAAGCTGCATGCAGCGGACTGCCCCAGGATGACTGACGCATGTCTCAAGTCTGTAGCCACCCTGAAGAACCTGCACTACCTAGACATCTCACATTGCAACAAGTGTGTGTGTGTGTGTGTGTGCATTGAATTGTGTCTATATTCATTTCATACAATCTATGGTCGATGTACTGCATTTGTGTGCGTGGGTGTCCCGCCTAGGGGTAACAGCTGCAACATTAAATTGTCCTCTTCCATCGCTTCCAAGAACTTAAATACAAACGAAAAGTACATGAGAAGGAAAATGTGCTTGTTAATTACAAAGTAATACAACTCCAACCTGAACTAAAACACACCCAGGACATTGCTTACCATAGTGGTCTTACCACACACTTAACACAATCAATAGGCAATTAACCAATTAACACTCACAGAAAGCAACAGCAAGACAGAAGGATTAGGACAGCCAAACCCCAACACCACTTGTTGATTGATTTGCATTAGATGATTCCCTCTCTTTGTTATTGGATGCATAACCTCTTATTGGCTGATACGACTACCTGGCCGCCTGCTGATTAAAAGTTTATGCGACACACCTGTCCTCTGCTAATTGAAGCTGAATTGAAGGGGGGTTTAGAGGGGAGCCGGCAGCCCTACAGCCCCAGGATGAAAACAACCTGAAAGCTTTTTAGCGATACATGATACATTAAGGGCGCATACGTAACACCGTACATTTGGTGTATTACAGTGACACCATATCACGACTTAATTGTGATAGACAATGCAGCGTTAACTGTGATAGCATGCAGTGGTCATCCCACATGCCAGTGGTTCTGAATGAGCACGCCCACTCCTCGGTGACAGGGTGAGCGACGTTGGTGTGCGGTTCCTCACGGAAGGCCCCTCTGCGGCCAAACTACGAGAGCTGAACCTGAGCCACTGCAGTCGAATCCGCGACATCTCAGTCATTAGGATCGCCCAGAGGTACACCTGGACTCACTCATCTCACTGACACAGTATGTGGTGACTGTGTGAGTCTGTGTGCTTGTGTGTGTGTGTGTTTATTTGTGACTGGCTATGTGTGTGTGTGTGTTATTCAGTGATTGTATGTGTATTTGTGTGTGTGTGTTTATCTGTGACTGTGTCTGTGTGTGCGTGTGTGTGTCTGCCTGTATAATCCTTCAGGTTGTTGAAGCTGTACCATCTCAACCTGAGTCACTGCAGCAGTCTGACTAACAGCAGCTTAGAGAGTCTCAGTGCTAGCAGGGTCTGCTCTCTGGACCTCAGTGGCTGCAGCATCCAGGACCAGGTACTCTCTCCCCTGACATGCTACTATAGTGTTGGTATCGTGGTGGCAAGGTCTGTGTCTGTCAAATGTACGTATGTTTGAACATTTAGGGGCTGGGCGCTCTGGAAGGCGTCTGCCTGAAGAAGCTGGTGCTCTCTGGGTGTGTCCACATCACAGACGTGGGCGTGGAGGTACTGCCTCTGAGCTCAGATGTTTCAGAGTTATCTTGTTTCATTCATTCATTTGTGTGTGTGTGTGCGCATTGTTTTTCATTTTCATTCATGTGTGTGTGTTTTTAATTGTTTCATTCATGTGTGTGTGCATGTGTGTGTTTTTTTTGCAGTTGGGACAATAATATTTGTACATGTGACATACCACTCCTGTTATATATTGTATATTTATATGAGCATATTGTATCAGTCACATTACATTTAAGGCATTTGGCAGATATATTGATCTAATGTACTGTATGGCATCTCCATGAGAGCAGAAGCTTTCTATGCGGCTGAGAGAGCTGCAGCACCTGGATGTGTCTCACTGCGGGAGTCTATCTGACCAGGCCGCCAAGGCTCTCTCCTTCAACTGCAGAACACTGGTCAGCCTGCACATGGCTGGCTGCCCCAAGGTATGCTGCGCGCACACGCACACACACCTGTTTCCCATCACGCTGGACTGAGCGCTTATCGGTGGCCCTGCGTTCATTACATTCCACACCTCTACACACACATCTGTCTTTCTAAATTTCTCTCAATTCAATTGTTTTATTAGCGTGGAAAATAAACATTTACATTGCCAAAGTAGTTTCGAAATTAAAGGAAAAATAACTTACTAATAACGTACTTTCTCAATTGTCTCTCTCTACACGTCCGTCCGTCTGTCTCTGCAGATGACAGACATGGCGGTGCAGTATCTGACGGCTGGCGTGCGATACTTGCGCGAGCTGGACGCCAGCGGCTGTGTGCTGCTGACCGACCGGAGTGTCCGTCTGCTGGAGCGCTGTTGCCCCCCGCTGGTCAACATCAGCCTGGCCTACTGCTGTGGCATCTCCAAGTGAGACAGCACCTATAGGCCTCGGCCTACACACACCTACAAACACCTGCCTGCTGGCGTACAGCACTGGAGATACTGACACATACTAATAATGTGTTTGTGTGTGTAGGCTGGCTGCCCTGAGGCTGCAGTCATGTGTGCAGCACTGGGAGAGCAACGCCGATGACCCACCCCTCTGGTTCGGGTACAACAACATGGGACAGATGCTGGAGCCAATCAGAAGCCCCAGCAAGAGTGACGTCACTAGCCGGGAGGAGGAGCCAGCAGAACAGACTGTGGATGACAAGAGAAGCACACTGACTTGAGATGGATTCATTTATCGCTTCAGCTATCCGTTATGCAACAGATGGACCTGCAAAAGGGGCGTGTCCATAAAATGTATTGGTTACCCCCCCTAGTACCACCCCTACTAAATCTGGCATTTACAAAATAAGTGAATCAAATATACATTCTCCACATTGTAAAGGCTGTGTGTTGTGGTGTTGTGGTGCCCCACTGTGGGCTCAAATTAGCCTGGACACTGCACTGTTGCATTTCAAACTGAAGGAATATTGTAAACTTTTGCATTACATTGTGATAACTATATAAAAAATTCAGCATGTTTATTTTTTATTATTAAAATTGCTGTAACTTCAAAATGTTATCTCTAGACACATACACACATTTTACAGCTACCAATGTAACACATTTAGTTCAGTCCATCATTGTAAACCAATGTTCATGAACTGTGATGTCACAACTCTGCACTCCACATCACTCCCATCTCCAGGCCGAGGTCTATTAGATATTTCAGCAATGGTCCGATCAGGATCAGGATGCTGATGGTGTCGAGCTGTGTCTGCTGCCAGACTGCATGAGAATAGAGTTCCTCTTGGCTTAAAATGCTCTTCACTTAGCTGCCCTGGAGCCGGAGGGACTCAAACCAACTCTGTGTTTTCAGGCTGACCACGCCTTGTGCTGCTTCAGCTTTAATCCTCTGCTCCGTTCCAGGATTCCCATTCACATAACCTGAAACACAAAAAGACTCTAAAGAACTAAACCTCGCAACAGTGCACAGTCCTACCTTGTACCTATAGCAAATAGCCACAAGATCCAGTTATTAGATGGTACCATCGTGTCTACATTATAATGGCTGTTTCCAGAGGCCAAGAATAAACTATGAGACAACAATGTTTCATAGTCATAATATTCTGCATCAAAACAATGACCTAAATAAAAAGATGCTGACTGCCCTCTGTGTCTGTATGTAATAAGAGCAGTCCCCCCTTAACCGAATACCTAAACTCTGTCTAATAGTAGTCTAATAGTATAGTAGTACTCAGTACAGTACCATAAAGAGTCAAATAGTATAGTAGTACTCAGTACAGTACCATAAATAGTCCAGTACTCAGTACAGTACCCGCACGGCAGGTGGCGTGGTTAACCAGGTTAACCAGATGACTCACCGGTGACCTGGGTTTGACCTCCAGTGGCGTGGCGTTTGACATCCTGCAGAGTGACCTCGGGGCTGACCTCAACCGACGTTCCAACGAGCTCCGCCCCCGCTCTCAGGGAGGAGGGGACGCGGATGCACACGGCCCCTGATCGACGCAACGTCGAGAGGGAGCGAGAAGAAGATGAGTGAGCCAACGGTGGTAGATCGAGACGACGAAAGAACTAAAGGCAACAGAACTAAAGGCAACAGAGGACCTTTAAATGTCCACACTTCACCTGATTGGCTGAAGACTTCAGCGCTGCCACTCTGCCCAACGTACGCGTCAATGTTCCCGCTGCTAGACCACACCTTCAGGGAACCATTTGAACCATCTGTTGATGCAGAAATAACCCCAGTGCATACAGCATTTGTTTTTTGCATTAAATAGACAACAGGTAAATGCATTGCATTTATATAGCGCTTTTATATAGTGCTTTATCCAAAGTGCTTTACAATATTGCCTCACATTCACCAATTCATACACCGACGGCGGTTTCAACCATGCAAGGCAACAGCCATCTCGTCTGGAGCAGTTAGGGTTAGGTGTCTTGCTCAGGGACACCTCGACAATTAGCTAGGAGGAGCCGGGGATCGAACCAGCAACCTTTCAGTTGCTAGACAACCGTTCTGCCTCCAGTGCCACTGCCGCCCACATATTAATCTGACCTTGCAACGTGAGGGGAGACCCAGACTTACTTATGACCACATCTCCGGAAATATTGTTCACGGTCGCATCCCCTGAAAGAAGAGGAGAGGACACAGAAGCGTAAAAACCTCAAAGTCTCCCAAGTACTGCAGCTGCTTTAGGAATTAGCGCTTGTAAACAGGAAACGGTTCAACTCGGTTAATAATAAACACACCTGCTGCAGGCAATGCTTGTCGTTTGAAAGGAAAAGAATTGTTTCCATGAGTGGCTAGGCTTGTCGATCTCAGGGGGAAAACAACATTGCGTGGAGATTACTCATCGCTCTTAAGGCCTCACATTCCTTTTGTGGCATTCCTCTTCTAACTCATCTTCACATTCATGTTAGCTAAGTCACACGTGTTTAGGACCCAAAGTGACAAACAACATTGTTATCGTGACAGAAAGCAACAGAAAGTACACTATCGAACATCAACACTTTCCAGAGTTCAGGGTGTGCATGGATTCATGTTTTTTGTTTAACTTTCAACATTAGATTTCAAAATGATGATTACTTTTAATGTAAAAAGAAAAACATAGATCAATTAAATAATGTCGCTATTTCTTCTTTTTAAATTCACAATATGTCCAGGAACTAGCTTTTAACTTGGTAACCGACTCGCTCACTGCATTTTTGTGCAATTCTGAAAAGGAGCATGACTGGGGATGTGAAGTACATTGCAGCCTCCAGAGCTCTTCACTATGTAGACCACTGTGGAGACAGAGGGGACAGTTGTCACTGCCTCTCCCACCGTGTACGTGTCCCAGTTCCACTGTCCCGGAGGATGAGGAGATGGATGTGGACTCTGCATAGATGGCTTTGACCTTCAAAGTGCCGCGCTCTGTAGACACGTGCATTACCGTTCCCTGGAGCTTCTTCACATCCACCGCCTGCAAAAGGAACACACACACACACACTGAAGTACATCACGTTGCTGTGACTCCCTATGGACTAGAATGCTAAACTTTTGTATTGTGTACAAAATGGACATTTGCACACTTGTGGAAAGGAAAGAGAAGTTTATGAAGTCATCCATGTTTAGTCTATAAAGATAAAGTCAACACCGATTTCATAACATCGGTTGTACAATAAATCCACTATGGTTAAAAACTGCCATTAAAAAAGGTCTACAAACATTGAGCCTATAAAACAGCACTGAACACAAACTGTGTGACAGAGCAACACAATATCTTCCTGCGTGAGTGTGGACTTACACCATCTCCAGATGTTCTGATGTTTACGTTGCCATGGATAGTGCCACAAGTAACATGCCCACCATCTGACAGCACTTCGATCTCATGACCCTGGGAGAGAGGCAGCACAACTGAAGACCCAATGCTCACAATACACACCACCATAGAAGTCAATAAAGCCAATCTATCCGATCTACCTAGTCAACATGCACGTATTGTCACAGCTCAGGGTTACAATGAGGGTTACCTTGACCGACTGTAGAGTGCAGCTGCCTTTCCCCGTCTGTACCTTACAGACGTCACACTCCATGTGCTGAATGTGGACATCGCCTGCTCCGTGAGTGACGATGTTGAGATCTGACACGCACAAACATATCGGAATAAAGATGCCATTGAAAAGTTGACTAACAAAAATAAGTAATGTTGTTATTTAAATGATATAGGCCGCCTACTTACTACTTTTGATAGACGTTGTCACCTCCACTGACATGTCGCTGCTGACACTGTCGGCCAGGATGGACAATTCCTTACGTTGGCCATCATAGTGCACGTTAAAATGATCGAGCTTGACAGACCCATCGACGCTGGACCCGTAAACAACAATGAAGGCTTGATTCGATTCGGGAAAGTCGTGTGGATCCAGCGACCTCACTGCGACACTGCAACCCAGACGTGCACGGACAGTACAGAAGGGGTTCGCCACAACGTCCCATTTCCCCAGAACCTGCTTTTCCCGTTTAACGGTGAAATCGCTACACTTGCAGGAGGAAGTGGACACGGTTCTGGACGTAGCACTCCGTGAATTTACAAGTGAAAGTGAGATCGTCTTTTGGCATGCCGTTATGAACTCCCGTCCGACACACCGAAACATCGTAGTCGCCAAGCGCAGACGGGTTTACACCACACGAAATATTGCGTAGGCTTTGTTCTAGACCACAAATTATATCTAAATCAATGGGGTGAGTTCAATGTTAGGATCCTACGTAAACGTCCCTTCTCAAAGTGAATACATTTGGCCATGTCTAAAAGGAAACTTTAACTGCATGGTACTCTTGAATGGACTCATGCTCTTCCTGTCCCCCAAAACGCAAGGGCTGCTGGGAAACAGAGTTTTATACGATTGACAAGAAGGCGCTGCCTTTATTAAAACGAATAAATGCATCCAATATGGGGTTCATTTCAGATAGTTAAGCGTTCTTAAACGAAGAAATAAACGAAAAACCGAATAATCGTTTTATTAATATAAAAATTAAACAATGTATAAAAAGTGTAGGCTACAGCTCATCATTCATCAATAATTATCATCATCAAAACATTCCAGTAATTCAATTCAGCAGTCTTACTTGTCCTCAGAGAATAACACGAGGTCCGTCCATTTTCACTGAAAAAAGGACTGCACAAATCTCCACTAAAAAAATCCATCCAAAAGCAGTTCTGTCCATAACATTACAAAATATATATAATAATACAAAAAATATATAATCCTTGAGAGAGAGAAAATCTAAGGAGCCTAACTACTTGCATTATTTCCGTTTATGCTCGTTATACAGTGCACTTCAACCTTTCAAATACCTTATATTACCACGAGAGGGTAGCATTTTATTGACTGTGTTGGATGAAAAAATGTAGGCTAATAATAAACGTAGGCCGTTTTTATAACCTAAAATAGCCAGAGCATATTAAAAGGTTTCTGGTAGAAGTATAGGCTGTTACCCTTTATAAAGAGTTGGCATCTTCATCTTAAAAAACACGGAGGCCTATTTCACAACGCCAGACCTTTAGGTCTGATCATCATTGAAACTGTTTTAAACGACTGCCTGTCATTAGTCAGATAATACTCTGTTGAAATGTTATGCCATGTCCCCCAAAAGATTCCATCTCTGACCCCTTTATACTTCCCCACATAGTATTTACCATTGAGGTTTGCTGCCAGGCAGGAATCAAACCACCACCCTGAGCTGTAGTACATCCCACAGTTCCCAGACGGGTATCGGTCGTGGTCCCTGTCGGGGGTGGTAAACGCCCTGTTGTGGTGGTCGTAGTTTTTGTTGAAACGAAGAGCGTCGCCCGCAGACCCCGAATAGCCACCCAGCGTCAGGCGGTAGCGCTGCCTCTCACTCGCCACCCTAAATTGCCCGTACTCTGCGTATTCTCTCACGCCGTCAAAGTCCTCCAGGTCCACCCGCAGTACCATGTCCCTCGCCCGCGTCAAGAAGTGGATTTTGTCGTTCCCCAGCCAAAACTCCCCTCCGTCCATTTCCCCGAATCCTTCCCGGTACTCGGCCCACGTCCGGTTGAACCGCACACTGCCGTCCTGGCGTCGTTGGATGACCGTCCAACCTCCACCTTCATGCTCCATGTCACACAACACAGGGAATGATCTGTATCTGGGGTCGGGGGTCACCGGGTGGATGCCGCTGGTTTGATCCCCTCTGTGGAGATGGTCGGAGCAGTCCCTGGGTGCCCTGGGTAGGCCTACTATTGGTCAGAAACACAAATCAACCCACATTATCTACCCCAATATATAAATGATTCTTCAACAGACTCAACGGAAGGTTAAGTGGCAGGTCAAATAACAATAATAATAAAAAGTACTACTATCACTACTATTGGTAATCAAAAGGTAAATATAAACGGCTCAATATATAAAAGAGAGAAAGAAAGAAAGAAAGAAAGAGAGAAAGAGAGAGAGAGATAGTGGTTTAAAATGTTATTTGGCCCAAAGAATAGCCCTGGATCATAAAATGGCAGACAAAAGTTCATTAAATGGATATCCACTGGTCTGAACTGAAGTCAACTGTTGCTTGGCCTGAGCGTCGGCAACAATGATTTGCTGCTTTGTTAGTCATTGACTGTGAGCTCTTAACTGGCTGAAGTGCCCAGTTAAAGGATGTCTTACAGCTGTTTAATCTGAGTCAGCCAAAGCACAGTTGGATTCCCTCACGATTCTCCTGCTGCTCAGAGATGTGCTTCACACATGGGCAAATTTAACATCATTCAGTCTCCATCAATTACAGTGGTTTGATTTAATATATAATAATTCTAGAATTAAAATAACAATAATTGTTATCATTCTTATGATGATGTTATGTTCATTATGATGAATGATATGATGATATACAGTATATATTACTGTGTCTGTCCACTATGTATTAACTGATTAACATGACTTCATAGAATCATTTGCAAGTTACTCCTTCATCTGGTACAAAAACACACTACATACTGACAAAAATAAGTGTTGCAGTTAAAACCATCTTCCCGGGATTATATCAATTATACTTACTCTTTGATGATGGGAACATCGGGTACTGGCCATCTGTTGAGTGGGGCTTTTTCCCTCCCTGGGTGACCTTGCGGCTGACCTTTGGAGGAGTAGTTTCCATGAGCTCATTTTGTGGTTTTACATGCTGGTGGCCCAGGCTGGCATTGGGGAAAGCCACCACCTGGTTGATTTTGACGCGCAGCTCTCGTGTACTGGGAGTTGTTGGCTGGTTAGCGGGTCCTGGGTTGGTGCGTCCTGCACTGGGGGTGAGGGTGGTCAGGGGCAGAAGGTGAGTGTGTCCTGGGATGGCATTGGTAGGCCCTGGGTTACTGTGTCCTGGGTAATGGAGGCCTCGGTTACTGTGAGCTGGCTTACTGTCACCTGGGTTACTATGGCCTTGGTTACTGTGACCTGGGTTAGTGTCAACTGGGTTACTGTGGCCTGGGTTAGTGTCACCTGGGTTAGTGTCACCTGGGTTACTGTAGCCTGGGTTACTGTAGCCTGGATTACTGTCACCTGGGTTACTGTGGTCTGGGTTACTATCATCTGGGTTACTGTGGTCTGGGTTAGTGTGGCCTGGTTTAGTGTGGCCTGGGTTAGTGTGGCCTGGACTACTGTCACGTGTGTTACTTTGGCCTGGGTTACTGTGACCTGGGTTATTGGGGCCTTGGTTACTGTGAGCTGGCTTACTGTCACCTGGGTTACTATGGCCTTGGTTACTGTGACCTGGGTTAGTGTCACCTGGGTTACTGTGGCCTGGGTTAGTGTCACCTGGGTTAGTGTCACCTGGGTTACTGTAGCCTGGGTTACTGTAGCCTAGATTACTGTCACCTGGGTTACTGTGGTCTGGGTTACTATCATCTGGGTTACTGTGGTCTGGGTTAGTGTGGCCTGGTTTAGT
>OMKP01054603.1:0-13435 GCA_900302375.1 Bathygadus melanobranchus | reverse complement strand
CCAGCGATGGACAGTTCACACTAGGCCTACACGATATGAGGAAAATCTGCGATGTGCGATAACATTGTTCAACATTGCGATGACGATTTGACTTGCGATAAATACACAAATATTTAAGTGTGCATATTAGCTATACTATAGATATACTATAAAACTCAATAGTACGCGAGGTGCATACTATTTCCGGTAAATATTACAGTATGAAGCGCTGGACACTACGCCGGTATAAATATCCCACAATGCAATGCAGTAGTGACGACGACAATGGCGGACGGCGACCAAGGCAGCTCTGTGGCGTCTAGAACGCTTCAAAATTAATAAAAAATCAATAAAATAAAACTATTGCAAGTGTTGCAAATGCCGGTAGAGATGAGGCTGGCACGGGTTACCGTGGTTACGCGACGCGAAGGAAGCTCTCAGGAAGTGACGTTCCGCGCTGAGCAGTGCGTCCGAAAAGATGCATGCTACTGTTTATTTACACAAAACCTTATGCAACATTTCTATTCTCCACAACCATCTACAGTTTGCACTCGTTGCACACGTCATGTGCCATAAAACTTTAATTATAAGCAGAGTCTCCTTCATGGACCGTTCACGCCATGTCGGAGGAACCGTAATGACAATTCTCCCACTTAAGTTCTGTTTCAGAGTCTGAGCTATACATAAAAACCACCGTGCTCTTGTCTCTTTAGCTTTAGTGAGCGGCTTCCCTAGACGGATTTAATCTACACATCTCTTATGATAATACTCTACAGCTAATTAAAACATTGAAATGAACCGTTTAATAGCCTCATTTTACACTTGTCGTTTGGGAAGGGCTTTGTGAGGAAAGGAATTAAAGGCGGAGCCTTTATTACAGGCGGGTGCTAATGATGATCAAAGCTAATGGAAGCCAGGGCATGTAATTTAACTTTTACCGCATGTCTCTTTTGTAATATTCAGAGCAGCCCATACAAAACAAGCAGGGCTGTAGTGTGTGTGCGTGTGTGTGTGTTTCAGTTTTACGATGGCATCTGCTTCCCCCTACAAGTCTAAATGTGGTAGTGCAGTGCTCTCCTCCCACACCGCTCAGCGCTCTCTTCTCTGATTTTTACATAAACACGACGCGCCCTCTCCCCGTGTTATGCTCGTTCACGTCTCCAGATGGCCTCTCCTGCCCACTCGCCTCTTATCGCTCCAAACCGTCTGTGTTGCTTTGTTTATTTTTTTTGAACAGCTTTAAAACGCGCATATTACCATCTCCTTATGTATACAGAGGAGCAAAGGGCAGACTAAAGATAGAGCCGTGGCCCGGCGGCCGTGTCTGTGCGTGGGTTCTCCCTGTGGTCCAGCTCTGCTCCCTACCCTCCTTTCACTTCTCCGCCTGCCGCCGCTGCTCTCAATTACACCTCCGCGAGTCCTCCACACGCAAACCTTATGCAACTGTCCTCCTTTGACCTAGTACGTTTGATGCCTACTGCTGCGGTATTGGTAAACACCGGGGGCCGTCTACGGTGACATGTTAGACGCGTGCGTGCGTGAGAATGAATGCGTTATTGACCCACATTGAATTAGCGGCTTCTCCGGCCCATTGAAAGGAGATACTATGTTGTTGTTTTTTGACGACAGGACAACAGGCAGCTCCTGAATGAGAGGATTAAGTTGGAGGGCATCATGACCAGGGTGGAGACCTACCTCAACGAGAACTTGAGGAAACGTCTTGATCAAGTGGAGCAGGTATAGCGGGGATACACCATCCACGATTGAATTTGAGTGAAAATCTTGTATTTTATATAACAAATATTGTTATATAAACAATGTGATACTGATAAAAACTAGTTTTGGATAAGGAAATATGGACTGATGCACATCATTGTTTACTAGCTAGCTGTAACGTCAGCGCCCACACTGTGGGACTGTTGACTACTGTTATTTTGTTCTCTGCTCTCTAATGTTTCCTGTGTGCATGGCGACAGGAGCTGAACGAGTTGCGTGAAACCGAGGGAGGAACGGTCCTCACGGCCACCACCTCCGAGCTGGACGGAATCAACAAACGCGTCAAAGACACCCTGGCTCGATCTGAAGGTGACTATGTAGTGGTTCTCAATAGGCCTCGGTCAGGACCCACACGTGTCATTAGCCATTAAGTCACGGCCCAAAAATGTTACGAGAAAAACGTATTCGCCGATATTGCAGTAATAAACAAAGCCTTCGTGTACTGTTTAAAAACCCTTGCCACCCGCCAGTTGGGAATCACCGATGTAGGAGATGACTTTGTTTGTCCAAAGTGACTTAAGAAGAGTACAGATGGACAGATGACGTTCTGGAATAGGTCAGGTTGGGCATCGGATAGAGACATGGAGGAGGATCAACCCCTGTGAAATGGGATCAAACCAAAGGAGTCAAACACAGATTGGTATAGATAGGCTTTGAAATACCTTTTTATGTAAAAACATATTCTACATAATATTTTCTCCAGTCGAGACTGTGTCAACTAACATTCATCAGTTTATTTTTGTAATAAATTCTCAGAAACCCTGAAATACGTATCTCCCAAGTTTGTATTTCTACTCATGAACCTCCAATAACCACATTATCTCGTAATAAATAATTTTCTGTGAGTTTCAGTTTTAAACGCTTGACTTTTTAAAAGACTTTTATATGGCCGCCAATTGCTAACCCATCCCCATCTAACTGCTATCCAGACCTGGATGGTTTGGTGGACAAGACAGAGTTGGAGATCAAGGACCACCTGAAGAGCATGGACCGCTGGAAGAACATCGAGAAGGAGCAGAACGACGCCATCAACCACGACACCAAGGAGCTGGAGAAGATGACCAACCGACAGGGCATGCTGCTGAAGAAAAAGGAGGAGTGCATGAAGAAGATCCGGGAGCTGGGCTCGCTGCCCCAGGAGGCCTTCGAGAAGTACCAGACCCTCACACTCAAACAGGTGCGCACACTGCTGCTGCAGTTTAGTAGCCATCAAACATGGTGTAACGTTGAAAATCATTTGTTAAAACAAGTCATGTCAATGTTCAACAACGACCAAAGTTCTGCCCACCTTCTGTCTTTAGAAGGCCATCTCAAAAGCTCTGACTACTGCACCGTGCTGAAGCCCGACGATTAGTCTAAAATTATGCACACTGTCGACTAGTGGTTTTGATAGTCTGCTATTCTGTGGAGCCCTAGTGTTTACCCGCTCACTCACTCCAGACGGGAACGATTCTAATTGGGATCTGGTTATCTCCACTTTCAGACACACATACAAAGCATTGTAGGTTATATAGTTTCTACTAGTGCCACTGCTGGAATATTTATAGCACGCACAAACAACTGGTTCTCTGAATAGTCACCGTATCCAGCAGAGACAGAAGAAAGTTTGCCGTCTGAGCTCTCAGCAGATTTCCGACAGAGTATACAAAGTGTCTCTTATATCTGTGAGAGAGTGTGGGTGCTCTGTGAAGTGTGAAAGTTTGGCCCTGCATCTCCGTCTCTGTTGTCCTCCATCCCTCCACGAGGCTAAATATAGCGCCGTGGCTTCCAATAAACACTCCACTCTCGGTCGAGTCTCTGCACGACAACGCTCTGCGAGGGAGGGGAACGGGTACTCGTCCGTGATTGCAGAAGTGGACCCGGGGTGGGAAGCGGACATAATCAACACCACTCGTAACTGCTCAGACATTGCTATTCACTCTGGTGAAATTGCGCCTCGTGTTTGAGTTCCTTAAAGTGGCACGCCAGGGGCCAAATCCATCCGGTTCTGGCGGGTGACTCAGTCTCTGCTGAAATGTGGTGTGAAATGTACCACGGGACATAGTGATTCACTGCTGGCCGCCGCGTGGCGTCCGTGCTGCTGCCGCTGTCCTCGCCCGGTCCTGTTGGATGGCCGGAGAGCTAGGGGCAGGTTGTTGCCTGCTAACCGCTCAGGAAGTAGCCCTCAAGTCTTAACAGAGTCCTCTAGTTGCAAATACTAGATGCCCATACTATCAACATTGACAGATTGTGTCGTCCTGAATTTGAAATATTTCCGCCACATGGTCTAAGTATGTACAGACAGTATCAGATTATTAAGATACGGTGTTGGTATCCGAAACTATTCCTTGGATATTTGACTGCAATGTGTGTCCTGTGTCGTTTGTAAAATCTGTATGGATAGTGAAGAAGAGCCCAATTCAACACATGCATTGTAAAGCCATCGTTCAACCGTCCTCTCCCTCCTTCAGTTGTTCCGTAAACTGGAGCAGTGTAACACAGAGCTGAAGAAGTACAGCCACGTCAACAAGAAAGCCCTGGACCAGTTTGTCAACTTCTCGGAGCAGAAGGAGAAGCTGATCAAGCGGCAGGAGGAGCTGGACCGCGGCTACAAGTCCATCATGGAGCTGATGAACGTGCTGGAGCTCCGTAAATACGAGGCCATCCAGCTGACCTTCAAGCAGGTAGGCTGCTGCTGCTGCTGCTGCTCCTGCCTCCCCGCAACAGACCCCCACGCTGCTGCCTACAGAGAGACCCGGTCTGGGGGACGACCGGAGGCACCGGTTGTAGGCCTCGTTCACGGTTTAGCCATTTAGCAAATTATTTTATTTTAAAAATGAGGCTGAGAGCAGTCAAAGTATGCAGTTAAAATGGTCATTGTCAAGTCTCCAATGAAAAACGTCATAAGAAATCAGAAAGACGAGGTTGGACATTTTTTTATTAGTAGTATTCAAGCGCATAAGATCCCATCACGACAAAGCTGTCATATCATTTTTCCGGCATCTTCCAAATACTCAAATAGTCAAATTCCTTGGCGCAGCCATGTATTGTTGAGGCTGTATAAAATAGGGTCGTAGTTTTACCTTAACCTTTGACCACTTAACCCTAACATCAATGGATATAACATTATAATCTCACCGCAAAGCAAAGTGGAAAACAGTCGAAGGTCATGCAAAAATGAACAGTCCGGTATTGCTCACGATCTCTCACGCCCTCCTTGTGTCTCCCGACGCGCTCCAACCCCTGCAGGTGTCAAAGAACTTCAGCGAGGTATTCCAGAAGCTGGTGCCGGGGGGCAAGGCCACGCTGGTGATGAAGAAGGGGGACGCGGAGGGCAGCCAGTCCCAGGACGAAAGCGAGGGCGGCACCGACAGCGAGCGTGGCTCCGGCTCCCAGAGCAGCGTGCCCTCCGTCGACCACTTCACTGGCGTCGGCATCCGGGTACGCCTGTCTTGTCTTCTGAGGTCTTGAGTGTTATGGCGCTGCTCCACATCAAAGGTTCCTCATGGGATACCGAGGTGATGGGTGGCGGCGCTACAGAGTAGGTGCCTCCGGCTGGTCTTCGCCATGTTTGACTGTGTGTGCTGGCGGTGTGCAGGTTTCCTTCACGGGGAAGCAGGGCGAGATGAGGGAGATGCAGCAGTTGTCTGGAGGACAGAAGTCTCTGGTGGCCCTGGCCCTCATCTTCGCCATCCAGAAGTGTGACCCCGCCCCCTTCTACCTGTTTGACGAGATCGACCAGGCGCTGGACGCCCAGCACAGGAAGGCTGTCTCAGGTGAGGAGGACTTGATGCCCCCGGTGAAGAATCCGTCACACCCACGGCAGTGTATTACATACGGGCATAATGATGTGTTTGTTACGTTCAAAACACGTATAATGCCATGCAAGTAGCATGACGAAGACGAAATGCTAAAAAATATCAAAAAACAACGTCATGTATGTGATAATAGAACCAGCAGCTCTGTCGCATGTTTTAAGCCCCTTTCGCACATAGTTCCTGGTAAATTACTGGGATAACCTTTGAGGCACCGCTAGTGACCACTAGTTTTCACACATGCAGCTACGTTGTGGAACATTTCCTTCTTGCGCCCTTTCACACATGAACCAAGGGACAGTCCAGCAGATGGCGGTAATGCAACATTTAAGGCCCTGCCGACACACCAAACCAACTGTTGTGTCTGGACCCAAAAGGTTGTACTTGAACACACGGCAAAGACTAAAGGCAACGGCCTACTAGCACGTACGCTGTGCGCCTGCGTGAGAGGACATAACTCTCCATGCCAGCGGGTGGCGGTGGTCTGTATTCAGCATTCAAAAGGGGAAACCGGAAGCCGCAGGACTGCGGATATACAAACCGTTGTTATGATACAGTGGTTTGTATATCCGCACACATGAAACAACGCAGCGTTTGCCTGCCATTTTCACACCACTCTCGCTCACCACTTAGACGGTTTTGTAATATAGCTACTGAGAAATTGTGTTGATATTGTTATAAAATCACCCGAAAAGCACCTCATCGCGGCACCGTGTGCATTTGACATCATGTGGAGCGAGCGCCACAGGAAAGCATCTTACGTAACCCTTAACATGCCTCTCCCGGCAGTGTTACTGCTTTCATTCACTACTGTCATACTGGCTGTGTTCCTGGAAATGGCGCTTGGTCTTGAGGTGGGAAATTGGCTGAACAGAACATTTTTGGGATGGACTGCATGTGTGAAAGGGGCTTTAGTTGCGAGTGTAGATAATTATTTTACTGACGTCCTTTACCGCTGATCCTAAAACAGAGGGAGTGAATAATTTAGTGTTGTGTTGAAGGCTGCGTAATTACGGATGTTAACCTATGACGTGGTTCTCTGGTGTCCCAGACATGATCGTGGAGCTGGCAGGCCACGCCCAGTTCATCACCACCACCTTCAGACCTGAGCTGCTGGAGTCAGCAGACAAGTTCTATGGTGTCAAGTTCAGAAACAAGGTGAGATTCCCCCCCCGACAGTTAATTCACAGCATTTGGTTGATATTTCCATACAATGGGCAAGTTAAAAAGTAGCCTAGACGCTGTAACAAGCATACATTCACAACTGAAGATTTTCACCCAGGCAGAAACCTCTCCTTGCTCTCCCACACCATAATTATTGTGTGGGACACCCAGCGGGTGGAGCTGATGAGAAGCTGTCCGGTTTGAGTGTACTCTTGAAACATAACAAAGAACAAAGCTTGTGGAGTAGAACATTATGAGCCAGTAGTTAAAGGGGCTCATTACTCTGTCATGTCCTTTCAGGTGAGCCACATCGACGTGATTTCGGCAGAGCAGGCCAAAGACTTTGTGGAGGATGACACCACCCACGGCTAACAGGGCATCCTTATCCTCGACCTCTTTTACCCCCTCAGCCTCTCCCT
Organism: Bathygadus melanobranchus; assembly: GCA_900302375.1. Lineage (NCBI taxonomy): Eukaryota > Metazoa > Chordata > Actinopteri > Gadiformes > Macrouridae > Bathygadus > Bathygadus melanobranchus. Next base: position 6,303 of record OMKP01054603.1, on the reverse strand, counting down.
CGACGGCCCCCACAACACAGCATGTAGCGCCCAGACTCCCACTACAAAGCACCCACTCAGCCCATTAGCCACACTCAGAGGCGCCATGCCATTGGCCACCGCAGGACATCCGGGGGAGGGAAAGCGGACACTGCTGATTGGCTAACAATGCAGTATTTAATGACAGTCTCCGGACCACCAAGAAGGAACACGTTAAGAGGAGTCCACACACAAAAAAGTCCCCCCCCCAACACACGCACACGCACACCACACACTCTCACACTCTCACACACACACAGATGTGTTGTATATGCTAGACATCAAGTCGGTGTGTATCTGTTCTCTTGTTATGGACACCTGTCCATATGTACAAAACAATTAGCACAAAAACCATCAGAAGCCACTGTACGCTGAAGCCATTCCCTCGTCTTTTCTAACTGGAGCGCTGTTGAACGACCTTGACAGTCTGACTTTTATAGCTCGCTTTTGGTATGAGTAGACTCCCGTCTTGGCTTGTTTTTTTAGATTTAATTTTCTATTCCTTGCTGTTCATATGCGTCTGTAATTAGAGTGTATTGGTAGCTTTCCGGTTGGGATGGGATACTGTGACGTTTTAAACGCAGCTTTGGCAGGGCGGCCATTTTCAACGCCGCCCGTAAGACAACTACTTGGTGATTGTTTCCTTCGAGGTTCCTGATATGTATAAGGTTTTCTATTTTGTAATGCTACATTCATGTGTGTGTGTGTGTCATTACCAGCCATGTAGTTAATATGTCATGATGTTTTTGTTTCTGTGTTGTGGTTGATCCCGTTTATGGTCATTTCAGTTCATGAAGTGTTCGGTTTCAAAGCACTATCCATTTTAGCTCGCTGGTTACATACTGATCGTGTAGTCGAATCTGTACATTATCTGATTGGGAAGCAGAAGTTAAGATACTTAAATTCTGAGATCGTACTGACATTTGATGGGACTGGGTATAAAATGTATTTTGTAACCAGGTTTTAGTTTTCGCAATGCTTTTGTTTAACTTTACATTTTGTTTCTTGTTACACAATTCGGTAAAAAAATAAAATGAACAAAAAAGTTAATAATCCATAAATTGACTTATATACTTTTTTTTGCAGAGCACTATTTCATTCGACCACATGGTGGTGCTGTAGCACCCATTATCGCAAAATGCATGGCACAAAAACATAGAGACAGATAGCGCTTATATATACACAGTTTGTGGCTGAATAGCACAAGTATGGCATGTTTCATTGTTAGTTTATTCAGAATGAAAGCATCCTTTTATAACTCGTAATTTACATATGGTTTGTAGTTGTGTGAAGGCCGTATGGGAGAGCAGGAGCTAGCACACTACTCAGCCTTTATGCTACGGTGTGTTGTGCTTTTTTACCGATGATGCACGGGCTGACGCACGTTTTCATCCCTTCCAACATAGCGGCCATTTTAGCCTGACGTCACCTCGCAGTGATGGTAAATTAGAAAGGTCATGACCTCCTGTCAGATACCTGGGACAGTGAGTCATGCTCCATATCGCTGTGGGACTCCAGAACAGAAAATCTCCCTAGCTTTAGAGCGACTAGGGTTACGTCTACTTTGAACCCGGTGTTGAAGAAGAAGAAGGTAAGATGACAATCTTCAGGCAAGCTTACCAACAATTATTACAGAAATGTGTTTTTCATATCATTCTATTAAGTTTAAAGTGCTGTCCAGTCCACTTCTTGTGTTTGACATTGTATCACACCGATTGAGGACGAGTAACAATGTCATCCAAATGTCCGCAGATCTAGTGTTACATTTAGCTTTCTGTCTAGCGACACGGTCACTATCTGTCACCTCGTCGGATGACAGAAGCTTTAGTATCCAAGATGGTGTCAAACCGCCACACTATCCTCCCCCCCCACCCCCCGCCACAGACCTCCGTCCAATCCCCAGTATCAATATCCGTCCAGCCCCGTCCATTTGCCTCCTTCAACACTCGCTCAGCCGTTAGCCTCCTCGATCCTGGCGCACGCCGTTGCTTGTGCTCGCACAATAAACACCCTATCTGCTCAACCGCCTGCCACTGTTTTGGACTGGACTGGAGAGGAGAGGAGAGGGAGGGGAGGGAGGGAGGGGAGGCAGCCGAGTCGGAACAACCCCTGGACGTAAAGCTGTCCCAAGTCCCTAGCGGCCAACGAGTTAATTTGTTGGTCAACAGGTGCACTATTAAATTAGGGACCGTGGGGGGCGGGGGCTGCCGTTATCACAGGCCCACTCTGTCCTCGCGCTCCATGGTGGTCCGTCTGCCAGGGCTGTCTGTGTGTCATGTCCGTCTGTCTGTCTGTCCGTTTGCTGTTCCTTTGTCTTAGTCTGTCTATCCACCTTGCCATTTGGCTTGTATTAGTTTTTCTTTTCTTGTTGGGTCCATCTTGGTCCTGTCTGTCTGTCTGTCTGCTGTTCTTTTATGTCATTTCTACCTCTTTTCCTCTCTTGCCCTGTCTGTGTTCAACGCTGTTTGTCATCTCCTGAGTTCTCTACTTCATAGCCGCATGTTTTGTATCCCACCACATCTCTGCCATGCCACTCAAGTTATTCAGCTGTCTGGATGTCAATGTATTCAATCTATCTCCAACTAAATGTCTTAGATTTGTGTGGGTGTCAGTGCCTTCAGGGAAACATCCGCGTGCTGCTGTTGTAGGGCTGTGCCAGGAGTGGCCCCGGAAGACAGGTGCTCACTGATGCCCGGCCGGGCAAGAGCGTTAATTTCCACAGCTCACTGGTAGCCTGGCAAGGGGGGGCCGGGCTCAAGTGTGACTCAGACCCCATGGAGCCAGGGGTCAGAGGCAGCTGACCCTCACCCCCTCCCATCCTGCCCTATCCTGCCTGCAAGGCCACATCTCACACACACACACACACACATATTACCAGTGTGTGAAGATCGTCAAGAACGGTCCTCATAAAGCTCACGGTCCTCGCAAATGTTCACACTGACTTGCGTGGAGTCCACGAGTACTACTTTTATCAGTTGGTAAATGTGATTTTGTATACCAAATTAATACGTGAGAAAATAGAATGGATGAACTCACACTCTTTAAAATCCAATTACAAGGGATGAATCTAAGCAGAACAAGTCCGAAGTGCTTAATTATCATAAATAACATGTTATACCATAATTATAAACATAATGGTGTCAGACATTATAATGATTGTGTTATAATGGTGTGTTTTAAAAAAAGATATGACCTTTGCTAAATTGTTCACGTTCCTCCCACATGACATTTACCCCCACTTTAATACACAGGGTTGCTCAATAATTACCATAGGAAGAGAGTTATTATGAACTACACAATATATATGTTGGTCAGATGCCCTCAAGAGACATTTTGAAGGTCACAATGAAGATATGAAAATAGTTGTCAACGCCCCCTTTGACAATGAAAGAAGTGTAACGTCATTATAGACCAATACTAATACTGTTTGGACAGTTGACATGGGAATCGTACATACAACTGTCTAACTATTGCTTCTCATGGGCATCATGAGTGCCAAGGTGTCCTTTTTCTTTCACTCTTTCTACCTTTTCTCTGTCTTTCTTTCTTTCAACCGTAACCCGAGAGGTGGCTCCCCGTCGGCTGTGTCACTGTCAAGTCTATAAAATGTTGTGGTGTTAATAAACTGCTCCTGTCATGTCAGACAGTCAAACAAACCCACCGCCACTGCTGTTGTTGTTCTTGTTCCTTCTGCTCTGACGCGCGCAGTAAATTCTCGACGCGATGCCGTGTTTTTTGTGTCGCTGTGTAAATTTAGTCGCACGTATAAAAATGCAACTGCCGCCACCCCCGTTGGAACAATGGCATTTACGGGCCGTTGTCCCATTCCTTTTTTAAGCCACTTTTATGAGGTCATACACTCTTTGAAATCCTCGGCCAAATGCTGTCCGAGGGGCTCTGAAGTTAGGGTTAGCAACAGGAGCCAGAGGACAGACCAATATCATATAGGCAGACGGGGACGGGAATGCCTGTTCTTAAAAAACACTTGTGAGATTGTGTTGGTGTGCGGGGGGGCGGGGGGCGTGCGTGCGTGCGTGTGTAATTAGGATTTGCCATCTATAGATTCCTCCTATCCCATGCTGCGGCTATTAGCACGGCTGACCTTGCGGATGTGTATGTAAGCGATTGTGCATACACGCATGTGGCCATGCGTGTATGCGTGTGTGTAGAGTGACCCGCCACATAACACAACGCGGTCAGATGGCACCACGTGGAGGCGTAGGCCTAACGAGGGCTAAAGGTACCGCCATTAAAGTAGTCTTAGCTAAACGCTGATCCGCCCCGCTAAATATCGCACTGTGCATGTGGCGTTAAATCCTCCACAGAAAGAGCATTCTGCTTCTTCATTATGGGAATTCCCGGCTCGGGGAATGACATTACCAGCTGCACGGCACAAGCTTTCTCTGGAAAACCGATTTTGCGCCGCTCGGAAATGGAGGCGCAGTCTTACTGTGCCATGTAGAAAATGCCATTCTAGATGGATTGTTATGGTTGGAATTTGATGAATTATTGTGGTTGCTAAACATGGCAGCAACACAGATATGCAACCTATATAATTTTTATTAATGGCCGATTAATCTGAGGGACAAAGCTCTTTTCTTTGGGCTAAAACCCCTTGTAAATCTAAGTTTCTATTCTCTTGACACCTCCTAATGCTGACTACACGTCCAGATTGCCACGGCAAGATGTTGCACATTGCTCACAAATCCACGTACACTGCAGCCAGATAGGCTTTAATTCTCTGTGTATTAGATGATGATAGATATTCTATATTGTAACCCAATGCCCTACTACAGTAGATGGCGCACACACTGTGCGCGTATGAGTGTCTCCCTGCTCATGTTCAGGGACGTTAGAAGTCAAGGGCAGACACCTCAGACGGAGAGCGTGTCCCAGCGGGACAGCAGTCTGACCTCCAGCTGTCAGCTATGCAGGATCAAGGACGATCTCTGCACGCCAACGCTAACTGTTTTTGTAATTAGTTGCCCCTTTACCCCGGCCGTGCTTAGCACCGAGTCAATCCTGCGGGCCGTTGTTATAGAGCCTGCATGTTACAGTGGCATCTGGTATCTTACAGGGCCTAAAAATACATCTAGTGTATGTATGTATGGTGGTAGGGTTATTGTTAGTTTCTCTCTCTCTCTCTCTCTCTTCTCAGCCACACACCACACACACACACACCAATGTGTACAGACCCAAAACGTGCAGTGCGAGTACGTTGACATTTGTCGCCGGAGGAATGTGTCGTCCATCACGGCAATACAAGGTGAAGATGGAGGGAATGTATTTCTCTCCAAGTAAGCGAGTGCGACCATCTATATACCTAGCTTCACCTCTGTCTAGCTGTGTTGTGTTTCTGTGCTACAGCTCCTCTATCCGTTCGGTATTTCAGGGGTGGAGGCAAAGGGAACCACATGGTTTGTACTTGTTTTGTAAATGCATTACGTCATGCTTAGCCCAAGCCGAGTATTAGAAGGATCAAATAAGGAACGATATGTATTCACATCCCCTCAAATGTATATTTTGAAGAAATGAAACGTACACATGCTTTCACACGCACACACACACTATTTCACAACGACAGAAACCTACACCAATAGTGATTTATTGGGCTCTTGGCCAACAGATGTGAAACCCCAGACAGGCAGGCCAACGCCACAAAATGTGAATCATCTGGTGCTGTCCGGGCTGCTAGAGCCCAGTCCTCCAATCACACCTCACCTAGAGCCCAGTCCTCCAATCACACCTCAGCTCAAACCATCTTGAGACCCAACAACTTGACATTCCCAACAAACCTCACTGGCCAGCCGCACTGTGTGTGTATCTATGTATGAGAGTGTGTGTATCTATGTATGAGAGTGTGTGTGTGTGTTAGAGGTGATAATCAGCATGATAATCAGCAGTGGCCAGTGGAGGGAGAAAGGGGTGGGGGGGATGTCACACTCTGGTCTCTGTTGTCGTGCTGCGTGGAGATGTCCCAAGCAGGGGTGTCCCAATTGGTCCGTCAGTGCCTTGCCTTAGCTCAACCCCCTCCTGCCGGCCGGCCCCACCGAGCAGCAGCCTCTCCTTTGTGGTCTCCTCTCTCTGTCACGCCTCTGGTCCCCTTTGTACAACTCCTGATCTCTTTCACCACTCCAGGACAAGAGAGGGGAAGACTTGGCTTATGAGTGTGTGTGTGTGTGTGTGTCCTTGAGTGTGTGAGTGTGTGTAGCTCGCAGGGCAACGGTGTGGGAGAGAGTGACGCGACGTGAGCTTGAGGTGTGGGAGGGGGGGGTGCAAACTGCG
>OMKP01054598.1:0-25761 GCA_900302375.1 Bathygadus melanobranchus | reverse complement strand
CTCTGCTCTCCTCCGCTACACTGCTTGCCAGGTGTTGTCATCTAGCAGTTGTTGTTGTTATAAACTTCCACATTCCTGGAAACGGTGTCATACCACCACTGGCTTGTGCACATCCAACTCACCCCTCACCGGATTTGTTGACTCTGCTAACGCGGCCACAGCTAAACTCACAATCCCCCAGCGTTGGTCTAGAAAGTCATTTTTCGTCCACGCTAGGTTCTGAATGGTATTGCATAGAAATGCATTTTCATGCGGTGTCTTCCAGCTGGCGTCCGATGAAGTATCAGATCCTTCAAAGTCAACACTTCGTATCCGTGGACAGTATGGTCTGCCACAGTCGGCCATTACCCCACAACCAAAACCAAGGACCTCAGCAATGTAAACATGTGTCTCTATAGCATCAGCGTGGGGCCCCTCCAGAGCCTCATCATACCATGTGGTTCTGTCGGGGGTAAAACTATGAGACCTTTTTCCCATAGTCATAGCTAACATTTAGCATGTGCACCACTGTGTGCTGGGCTGCATGCTTTCTTAGTTTAGTTTGAAGGTATTTTTAAGGCAACTTCTTCCCCATCTGTGTTTACATGAAGGGAAGCCTGCTCAAAGCAGCTCAAAAATCTCTCCGTGGAAAGTCTTATCTTTGTTCCAGAACATTGGACCAGGAAGTCTACTTTTCCTCTTCCCATAATCAGACTGGGAATTCCACTCCACATGCATATTTGACCGATATTATATTTCATTCAGAAAGCTCCACTCAAAGTAGACACTTGAAATGTATGGAAACTATGCATTTCATGGTTAAGCGATGGGGGTGATTCTTGTTGGCCAAAGCTTCACGTAAATCGTTTCAAAGTGCGTACGTTATTTCAGCAGCCGAAATGAGAACATGAAGAGAGACGGAAGGAGACATGAAGAGAGCCAGGGTGCTGACAAGCTTTAGGGTGAGGGCCAGTGGCGGGTGCGTGAGATTATAGTAGGCTGTTGGTTTTCCTGCTGTGGGAGGTAGTGGGTGGAGCTGGGGCATCCTGGAGCAGTAATGCAGGGTTAGAGAAAACCCAGATCCATCTTTTGTGTTGGCCTCACGCGCATCTTGGCCATCTAAATCTAACAACTGCTTATGCTGCATACGCACCCACTCAGACAAACGAGTGCACACGCACACACACACACACACACACACACACACACACACAGCAGAGATCACTGTGTTAGGACATGCAATGTGGAATTTTCCAATCCCCCTGTAGGCATCCATCCACCCATCTAAGTTCAGGTTTTATATTTATACACCTGTTAACATGGATGGGTGAGGAAAGGCGTGCACCACCATCCAGCGCTCTGTTGGTTTAGCTTGTCAATGCGGTGATTCATGGCAGAGCTGCAGCAATCGACACGTTTGTATTTTGCAGGCCGCACTGGCTAGGCTCCGAGCCAGCGCGCTGATCGCTCTCCTTCTCTTTTTCAGTCGGTGCTCAAGACCGGACGCTTGCTCATCAGTCACGAGGCGCCCGTCACCGGGGGATTCGCTGCAGAAATCAGCTCTAAAGTGCAGGTGTGTACATGCGTGCTTGCCATCATGAGTATTCAGGATGCGTTTGGAGACAAGTGCATGTTGTCTTTCACCGGGGCGGCCTGTGGCGCTCTTGACAGGTGAGTTGAGGTGCTTGGTTTTCTTGCCCTAGGTGGATTATTAGTTTTTTTTTATGAGGCTGTACTGTCTTCAAATCTCTACGGTATCACCTCAGGGATGGCGGTTAGTTGAGACGGAGAGATCATGATCGCTTACAATGGGTTGGTCAATAATAATCCCACTTTGCAATAAAAACGGAATAGCCCGTGTCTTTCATCAAACGTCCTGAAGCTACCGAAGTAATAACCTACATATTAAGAAGCACTGACAGATCCGCCACCTCGCAGACATCCATAGTAGGCCATGCTAAGATGGTATGTGGTTGACTTAGTCCTACGGACACCCATAATACCTGTTTGTGCTACAACCGTGGTGCGCTGAAATAGATACGATACAACACTGGTCACACTGTGTGGATAACCAGATCTGATTTGTCGAACTGCGAAATGTAGAGCTTGAGCCTGATCTGCATTAAGGGGGCATACGAGAGTGGATGCTCCTTGTTCTCCCATCGTCTGAGCCTAATGAGGTTCACATAGTTCTAGTGGCCTGGTGATGGATCTTTAAGTATGCACAGTGTGACAGGCTGTGAGCATATCACCTCTTCTTTCTACAGGTGTCTTTGTAAGATGAAGGTAAGTTTGCTTGGCACAAGCGAATTTGTGCATTTAAAATGACCTTTTTTATTAAGGCATTGTGTATGCTATAAAGTAATAATTTACGGCACTTTAATTGCTTTTATAATCGTAAATGTACTTTGTTGAACCATAAATATCCTTCTTAATATTGTCAAAGGTGCAGAATGAATAAAGTAGAGTAACTGACTAACATAAGCCATTTTCAGATGTTTGACATACGAACATCTTATTCTGTTGTTTTGGAAGAACCTGTTCACTACATGATGTAATGTGTAATTCACATTTCTGAATTCAGAGTGCCTCTTTGGAAACATTGGAAATGAAGCTTTTATTCAATCAAGTTTATATTACGACCGTACAGGTGTACCAACAATTATATTAACTTTATTTGACAATTTAGCAGTGGTGGAACAGTACATTTTATTAAGTGTGAAACCATAAATGTAAAAAATCAATGGCCTGTGAAGTATCTAATATGCCAATGGACATAAATGGAGACGTGGGAGGTTGGAGGTGTCCAATCAGGACCAATCAGTCGTCATAATCCTATAAGGTGATCATAACCGGGCGTTGACTCTTAAAGGGACCCAAGCTCAAACTGTGGCAGTAGCTCAGTGTTGCTGTCATGTATTACAGCCACACTGAAGAAACTCTCACTACTTCTGTAGCAGTGAGAGTTTCTTCAGTGTTGCTGTCATGTATTACAGCCACACTGAAGAAACTCTCACTACTTCTGTAGCAGTGAGAGTTTCTTCAGTGTTGCTGTCATGTATTACAGCCACACTGAAGAAACTCTCACTACTTCTGTAGCAGTGAGAGACCTTAAAAAGACATTAGTGTTAACTTGTTTACCTTCTACCATGCTGCTATAGAATATTCTAAATATAGAATAGAATGACATGGCTAATTAGTCCTGAAAGTTGTGGCCATGTTTCTGTAATCACATTTAAGGAAAATGTCTACTTTTCTACAATGCAGTTGTGTAAAATACTTGGCATAAGGGTATTTGAAGTCGGTAAAAGGTCAAATCTGAAACTTGATGTGAACCATGATGGGATTTATGGATTCACACAATCCTGCACAGTTTTCCTTTGCTCAAGAGCTGACACACACACACACACACACACACCTCTCTATACAAACAGCCAGGTAACCTGGGGAACATGAGTCAGTCTGAGCCTCTGTCCAGATGGCAGAGAGGTGGCAAGGTCTGTCCGGAAACAATGAAGACATGCCGTTGATAATGCCATGGAAAATACACTTAAGGTTTTTAGCGGAAAGGTACGGAGCTTAGATCCTTGAAACTACAATAACAACAATATAGACTTAGGAGTTTAGGACTTTAAACACAACACATTATATACCTAGTCTACCAAATATTTGCTTCCATTGCTTTTTCTATTGGAGAGCTTTCCAAATAAAATCTATCAGGCAGAGTCTATTCCTAAATGGTGATGGTGAATTAACATATTATAACTACGCCATGTTTACCAAAGGTAGGCACATTGAATAGGTTGGTATATCGATGGTCCATTAGGGTCCATCATGCACTAAAGATTGCCCAAACAACTTTAAAGGGATTATGAGATATCTGTAAACTCACCTAGATTCAGACGAGTCATTTAATTCCATCATTGTGTGTCCAGAGGGTGAGTTCGCCAGGTTAGCATTTGCTTTCTGTTAGCTGCTTCCATTGACTTGGAGGCGTACATTAGCCTAGCTCTGGTTCATGTGGGGAATACACTTTTGATTACTTTCCAAAGATTTCCAATGTGTTCGGAATAGTCGCTAATTCAAAACGAGTGCCAGTAATAACATAATAACACAACAGCGTCACAGTTTGTCTACAAACACACGGGTAATTCGGCGAGATAATTTTCGGCGGGGTGATTTAGGCTAGCTGTGATGCGCCGCTGCTTCTGTCTGGCTAAACTGGTATAAACTACACCTTTTAATAGGCTTACATCAGTTTCATTAGGCTTACATATTAACCATGGGTAAGAGAAAATAATAATTATTAAGAAAACTAATGCTTCATTAGGATGAAACGAGAGACCTACAACTTACACCACTAGCCCGTGGAGAGTCCACTGAGTCTGCCTTTCTTTGCGGGCACTCAGAATTTGAACTTCGGTTCCGCACAAAAAAAGTAAAACGAGACAATATTCATTTGGATCACAATGCACACCGAACTGAAAGTCCTGTACCGAACGGTACGGTTATGAATACGTTACACCCCTAGTGATGACTATGAACATGGTCCTTGTATTGCATTGTAGTTAGAAAACTATTGGGGCTTGTAATGGACCCTCCCATTAAACATACATTAGATACGTTTGCTTACTAATTGACATACAGTAACAATCACACGCGCCCACACATGCACACACATGCACACACATGCACACACACACACACACCACAAACCACAGATACAACTTTCCCTTCTGATGTGTGCTGATGTGCAGTATGTGGCCCATCTTCCCACTGCAGTCCCGGAGCCTAGATTACATACTACAATCAGTCATGCAGTATGGCATTCGCTGTAGACCTACCACAGCTTGCCGGGAGACGCCTGGAACAGTGGATTCTCCTGGTTCTGTCCTTTTTATTTGTGTGTAATGTGAATCAAGCGGGCTCCATCTAACTACCACCCGGCTTCCTACCACTGAGCTGTGGTGCTGTTCTTGGACATGCTTAAAAGGCAACAGACTTAAATCTCCCTTGGAGTCCCTTTTTCTGGTGTCCACAGAGAATGAAGGCTTGTGCATGTGGCCCTTCCACCATAAAGGCCTCCTCACTCAAGGCAGGGGAGCCAAGAGGCAAGGTTTCAAGCGGGTGTGGGGCCTTGCTGTAAAGCCATATCCCATTTCCCCTAAAGCCTCTTTCCATCAGGGGCTGCTGCCTCTATGGGACCGTGTTCATTAAAAGGCCGCTTCATGTATATACTGTAGCCTGCTGCTACCTGTATCCAATACCACATGAGTTGTTAAGTCTGTGGGGTTATATGGCAACAACATGCTGTGGTTTCTACCTCCTCGTTCCTGTTGATAGTTGAGTAGCTTCAGGCAAAAATCACTCATTAACTTCTACTGCTGTTCTTAAAATGCAGAATTGCCTTTTCCTTTTTTTGTGTTCAAATCAATACGTTTGCCCGTTATGTGTCAGTTATTCTCAACGGTTGTCTTATAAATGGCCACATGGAATTATTTGATGGGTATGTTTATTTTGAAAAGATAAAATTTAAATGAATTGAAAAGATAAAAAGTTAAAATAAAATTATGTGAAAATACTGTCTTTGATGCAGGCAGAACATGATCTTATTCAACGTTTGATGTGTTGCTCATAGGGAACAAATATAGGCCACATTGTTTCAGGATGAGGTCCTCTGTAGAACTAAAGGACCCTTGAGGTATATCTAAAAACATACAAAAAACAAATCACCATTGTGACCGTTTCACAGTGACTGGTTTTTGCCATTTCAGTTTCTGAGACATTTGCCAAACAATTGGAGCCAGTCCACTCTGGCATCTGCTAAATAGCTAGAACCAGACTAGAGTGTCCAGAAAGTTGGATAAGAATCGGGAAGCATATCCTTTATGGCATTAATTAATTATCTTAAGGTTCCGGTGAATCTGGGACCCAGCCGTCCTATGTTAAAGGGGATGTTCTGGGCGGTAGACTGCACAGAGCCCGGGCCTCCAGCAACATGATTGGTCAAACACCGCTTTATTAGGCCATGCAAAGGAAAAGGTCAAATAACATCCCGCCAGAGTGGCTAGTAAGAACAATGTGCAAAGAAGCTAATGAGGTAAAACGTTTATTTGGTTTGTTGTCGTTTGATTTGATGGCTAGCGGTTCATACAGATCCCCAGAGAGAGAGGGTACTAGAGGTCTGTGTTCCAACGGGTGTGAACCTGTTCAGATCACTCCGTAGGCGGTGTTTTGGTCCTGGTACACCTATTAATATGCACAATGGATTGGATGTGCTAAACTTGTCTCTTTAAGTTTAGTTTACTCTCCAAATGGTTAACTCGTGGGTAGCTTGAATGTTGTACTTTGTATCTCAAACCAGTTCTGTTCCTACATCTGTAGAAGATGTGGAGCCACTTACCACACCAGGCATTCTCAAAAATTAAGTGGACTGTTTTCTGTACTTTTAAGTACAATTCGCAATTTTACTATATCGGTACATTTGTAGTGACGTTATTTAAGCTGAATGGAAAGACAATTATAATCTGTTTTTGTACCCCATCTGTCCTCAATCAACATTGTGGACAGCTCATTTAGTAGACCTGTGATTGTCTTTCTTGGCTAGTAGAACAAGCAGTATTGTCGCATGTCTACATTGCTTGTGGCTGCACCGCCCAATCTGTCGCTGTCTCTTACAGACTCTTATTTACATGTGACAGGAGACACAACATTACCACTGCCACTCTAAGCCCCCGCAAGCTTGTGTTTAAATACACCCAGACTCATTGCAGGATGCTGGTCTCTTGGGACAGCCATGTTGTCATATTTTTATTCAGACGTTCAAGTATATTACATATAATGATGCACTTCACAGAAGATAAACATTGATTTGAATGAAATCTGAGTTGTGTGGTGGTTCTTTGTCCAGCTGTGATGGCAGTCTACCAGACTGTTCTCAAACTTCCAGTAAGTGTATTTAGAGGAGATTACAGCTCTGATCCAGACAAAAGGGGCAAACTCCATAGTACTGTCTGTCTGGTCCAGTGTTGACTTAATGTGCAGAGAATAGCTCTTCACATTTAAGGAAAGGCTGTATTAACATTTTGGAGATGGAACTTTTCCTGGTTTGTTTCTCATTGGTTGGTTAAAATTAAAAATGAATGTTTTCAAAATGGCCACACAGGTCTGAGCAGACACATCCCCTCCTCCAGTGTGGAGCTGTGTGTGTTACTGTTAGCCTGACTGCTTCCAGAGGGAACTCAACATCCTGCTTGGCTCCAGGGCCACGGAATTCACGTTCACTCTTGTTCCAATTTCAAAGGTTTCAGGTGGTTTATGAGATCAAGTTGTCCAGAACATGCCATGCATGCCCCGTTTGAGGCATGGATTGAAAAAATACCAGCGTATTGTGTTTTTTACTTCAACACACGACTCCTCATGGTCCTAAGGAACATATGAGACCGCCTTGCACTGATGTTTGATGTAGCGATGTAGAGAAATTGAATATGCAAGAAAGATGTGCTTTAATATATGGCTATAGGCTGCAGCATTTCCCTGACACTCATTCACCCATATTAAAACCCACATAATATCACCAACACATGAGATTTCCCACAGTTCAGGTATGCATATTCACTTTTTTTCAACTTAATAGTATTATTTCCGACCAATTTTCTACTAACTAAAAATATGTAGCCTTTCAATTTGAACTATTCAAAATCACTTTTTTAATATCCTTAAACCAGTGTGCATGTTGCCCAGGTCTGCTACAGTACAGACATTTTTGTTTTTATTTTATCTACTGCTGGGGTATTTTGGCCCACTACGACAAGCTAACAAGTTTAACGATGAAGAGATGAGTGAAGACATTGGCCCAGCCAGTCTATTTAACCCTCATGCCTAATTAGCTTGTTATAGCAAGCTGCCACTGGCAGCATGAATAATCATAAAGGAATTGGAAGCTGCCAAGATGATAGCATCTCTGATACAAAGCACACTCCCAGAACTAACCGCTGGCCACCATTCTGGATTGCAGAGCCCCCACTTGATTCTTCACATGTGCTTGTGGTTATTTCTCACCCAGGGAGATGTTAGTTTCTACACACTACCATAGGACCAGTAGAACTTGAAACACATCATTAAGAAGCTTTTGCAACATTTTACAAGAGTGGTATTAAAAAAAAATGGCAACAAAAAGTATTTCAGGATGAAGAATATCTTTGTGGATCTGATTTTAAGCAATTGCCCCAAGGATTCTGTGTTCAAATTTGAAAGGGTCTTTCTCGTTTGTTGCACTTTGTTACTGGGCTACGGACTCTGGAATGATCCAGGGCCCCAAGCTTCTGCAGGCCCTCTCTCCTCCACTCACGACTCTGGAAGGATCCAGGCCCACAAGCTTCTGCAGGACTTCTCTCCTCCACTCACGACTCTGGAAGGATCCAGGGCCACAAGCTCCTGCCGCCCCCTTTCCTCCAATCACGACTCTGGATGGATCCAGGGCCACAAGCTCCTGCCGCCCCCTTTCCTCCAATCACGACTCTGGATGGATCCAGGGCCACAAGCTTCTGCAGGCCCTCTCTCCTCCACTTTCTTCCCCAGGCCGCAACTCTATTGTGTTTTCACAGGCGCACAAAGAGCTCCTCCTCGGCTGTTTCACCTCACTGTGCCAGATGTATTCTACGAGATGAAAACCATACAGAGAAACATAAAAGTCCTGCCCAGACAGAGTACATCATGGCAGGATCATATCTATTTATTAATCTAGGCATCTATAGGGCTTTCCATGTTTATTAGGCCATGCAAAGGAAAAGGTCAAATACCATCCTGCCAGACTGGCTAGTAAGAACAATGTGCAAATAAGCTAATGAGGTAGAACGTTTATTTGGTTTGTTATCGTTTGATTTGATGGCTAGAGGTTCATACAGATCCCCAGAGAGAGAGGGTACTAGAGGTCTGTGTTCCAACGGGTTCTGAGCGTGTTCAGATAACTCTGTAGGCGGTGTTTCCCACGTGGAGTGTTTTGGCCGACTTTGTCCTGATTTGGTTTCAAGGGAGCAGAGCAAAAGTCACCAGGGGGTGGACACATTACAGCTTGTTTTACATACTGGGCAAATTGATTCTGCACTAGCAGCCTGGAATAAGGTATTTTGAGGTGCTAAATGTAGTAATGAACAGATCATGCAGATAAAGGATTCACTGTTCCGTTTAAACTGTAAAATCTACCATCAATCTGTCATCAAAGTGCATTTCCAATGGCCTATGGAGAGTTAACGTTGATTATTCAACCTCCATTCATATAGATGTTACACCAGAAAGGTGTATACAAAGGTGTCAGACAGACACATTTATTTATTTTTGTATTTTTTGTCCTACAGTTTCAAAATAGTGTCTGTCATGTTGGTTATATCTGTGTGTGTGTGTAGCTGTGGGCCAATGTCCTAATTCTTCATCCAGGTTAACTACGTAGGTGTGCTGATGGGACTTTGCCTAATGGTCAACATCTTTTGTCAATGTTTTGTACGCAGGAGGAGTGCTTCTTGAACTTGGAGGCTCCCATCACAAGGGTGTGTGGGTATGACACGCCCTTCCCACATATATTTGAACCCTTCTACATTCCAGACAAGTGGAAGTGCTTTGAAGCCATCAAGAAGATGATCAACTTCTGAGTGCCAGGTAAGGGGAACGTATGTCATATAACTTGTATGGCTTATGGCTTATAACTTATTTGGCGTTTTATTGATGGCATTGTAGGCACTTTTTGTTGTCCCTGAGCAACATGTGTTCGTCCAGTTTCATGCTGCTTCAAAAGAGATCACACACTCTTGTGTTTTATCATTTACAGTCTCAAGCACAATGTCCTGTTTGAGATGAGGCATTGTCTCTGTCTCTGCGGTGCGCTCAAACCCTGCATTGAAACATCAGGTTGATGGAAGACTAGGGAAACCGTTGCAGTCTTCTCCTCTATCTCCCCTGCTCACCGTCTTTCTCCTTGGGCCTTTCTCCCCCAAACCCATGACGTCTTTTTCCTCCCCATCTGCTTTCTGCTACACAAGGCCAAAGCATTCACTTTTTTGACTTTCTCAACCTCTATCCCCTTCCAGGGCCAAGTTTCTGGCAGAGCTGGACTCAACCGCACCCCTCCCTCATCATTTATCCAATCAATGGAAATGTCACTTTGTCGACCATCCAATCAGGAAGCTGCATGCGGATGGATTCCAAGTCCTGTGCGCGTGCCTCCTGTTAACCTTTACTGTGGGTTTCTGAAAACACCTTTGCTTTTGGGAAACACACTTGACACACTACTCTTTGTCATGTGTTGATAGCCCTAATTATCCCTAGTAACTATCATACTTCCACTAACTCTGGACACTATATACTGTGTTTGTATGTGGGTTTTGTGTGTGGATTAGATGGTTTGTTTTGCTGTTACTTCTCCTACTATTGTACTACTACTGTAGGTTTCACCATCTTTTGTTAACACTGTTTTGACCCTATCGTACTAAAACAATGGGACAATGTTTTTTAGGAAATAATAAAGGAAATGATGAAAGTGAGTGGATTGAATGTAGTTTTATTTTCACTACTCATCACCAAGTGATGGCCCAGCCTCAAACACTCATCTACCAAGTGATGGCCCAGCCTCAAACACTCATCTACCAAACATTAAGCTGATCATTATTGACTTTAAAATAATACATTTGTTTTCCATTACCAACATTTATTTAATCTTTTTTTTTATTTTTTTTTTGCTGTAAATGGTATAGCCTCATCTCTCCCCTTTGGGAAATGCTTCCCTGTACTCACCCCCTAAATATCTCGTCTTGCGCAAAGTAACACAAATTCTGTAAGTTGTATTTTCTTTTTATTTAACTGTCCAAATGGTGATCAAAGCGTACGCAGCACAGGGAAGCTCCCTTCAGTGGAAACCTGGCTGACACGTTGCCTCTGTGGAAGAAATGGAAGGCTTAGCTTTTGTTGCAAACTCACCTCAATGATTAGAAGATTTCAATGATCTGAAGCTTGAGTCACTGCGCCCAACTTAATTGTTCAATTCTTGTGGGGATCCTGAGCATTTTTTCTTCCATAAATCCATATATATATAGATATACATAGAGAGCTATATAGATCTGTCTATATAGATATCTATCCATATATATATATATCTATACGGTGTATCCACCTTTTTGTGTCCTGTAGGCTTAATCTGAAGCGGCTTCTGGCTTCTGAGGAGATTGCAGAAGTATGTTTGGCCACTAGTTTAGTTTTGTTTGTTGGAAGCATTGTACTGTTTACAGATCAAGATGGCCAGTGCCGTTGACAATTGCAAATTATTCAGAGCAACTGCTTGCAATATGTCACTTTGCAAACAAATGTAAGTGTATAAGTGTGTTGACTCTGTGGTCTGCATTACCGATCCAAACTATTTGACCTCATCAGATTTTCATCTTGTCTCCATTAGTCAAACAGAATATGATTGGTGATCTATTTTGGGGAGTTGCAACCAATCCGTTACCTTCACATTTAGGGCATTTGGAGGATGCTTTTGTCCAAAGCCACTTAGAATAATTAAGTACATTTGTTGAAAGAGTGAAACAATATATCACTGACTGTACACTAAGACTTGAATAGAACAAGTTACAAATGACATTACTATATCTGGATCGGTCATGGTAGAACTCTTGTGTTTAACTATTTTTGCTTTAGAAAATACACTTACATATGAACTTTCAGTGGGGGGGGGGTGGCCCGAACATCTGGATGAACTTGGTACTTGGAATATGAAATGTCATGTTTGCTAATCGTAACGCTAAAAGAACACCTTGTGAAGTTCTCTCCTTTCCCAGCATGGTCGGCAGGCAGCGGTGGTTTTTGGACCAACTTTTGTGGCTGGGGTGGTGGTGTTCTGGGGTGGTGGTGTTCTGGGGTGGAGGTGGCAGATAAACAAACAGATAGCCCCGAGCACTAAATGCCACCGATCAACGAGCGACTTCTAATCCATTGTAAGCTTCTGAATGGGCTTCTCCACGTACCATGCCGCAGAAACCCCAGTCCAAATGTAAAGATAAAATCCTGTCTGTCATTTTGGTCACAGTGAAAGCAGGGCCTTCTGACCGCGATGGTGAGGCAGCCACTCCTTTGGGCGGGGTGGCAGGGATGACCTCTGTTTGGTTGAAAGGCTATAATAGCATCCATGCGCTTGACAGTGTGTCATTAAACACTATATTTACATGGGATGCTGGAAGTCCAGGGTGGTAGGTTAGTGCTGAAGGCAACAGGGGGTAAGACGTTTCTGTCCAGGGTGGTAGGTTAGTGCTAAAGGCAACAGGGGGTAAGACGTTTCTGGGGTGGGTGGGGGGTGTTGAACCCCCACCAGAGATTAGCAAGGATTCCACAACTGCTTGAGTCTAATGTGTTTTTCCTGCACATTTGAATGGCTGTTTGAGTGTTTATAGCAGCGTTACACACTTTATGACATTGTTAAGGATGTAATCACTTCTAAAAAAGATCTCAAATGTTTTGGGAAATAAGGATGTGTTTCCCATGGGCTCCAACACTTTTTTTCCACAAAGGTCTAATTTGACTTTTTGAGTCTGCATTTATTTTAGAAAGATGTGTCATAGCCATACTTAAACACTGGCAATACAATACTTGAAAAGCAGATGTTGGGTGATTAGATTGTATATCTACAACCTTTATAGACTGTGGACTTGTTGAGTGCTGCCAATTGTTGCATTCGATTTAGCTGGCTATGTGGATTTGGGATCATATAAAGATGGCTACTCTTCTTTGCTTCTCTAAAGTCACTAATGTGCACCATTAGTGTGTTATGTAATCGTGACTCTGGTGGCTACAATATTGAATGGCTGATTCAAGGTTGGGATTGCTTTTGTTGCGGTTATTTAAAAATTAGTTTGTTTTTAGAGGAAAAGTTTTATGGGCTCAAATACAAAATATGTATCAGAATCTTATCCTCCAACCAATTTATTTTTTATTGAGTTTTTAAGTCTCTCCCCAACAGTAGTAATTGTCTCTGTCGGTCATTTTCACATTAAAAGTCACTTGGCAGCAGCCTGCTGGACGACTCTAAAGTCGCTTAACTGACCAAAAGTGTTCCTCAGACACACTGTGATCACTTTAAATCACTGTCATCGCAAAGACACCAATTATATGTTGTCCGGGCCCCAGAGCGTGATTTATTGGTCAGTCACAAGTACACTGAACTCTTATTTTGGGATAGGAGTGTGGGAGAGCGCACGATTATTTCACATCCGGATTGTCTTTCCGTTTAAACGAGAGACCATTGATTCTGAACTCGCTGTTACTGGTCTCATACCAACTCAAACCACACAAATTATCACACCAGGGGTTTGACAGAAATCAATAGAAGGGAAAACTAATAGAAAACAGTTGCACACTTTTTAATAACTGCTTCTGACAAATATGTAAAAGTGATTTTTGGCTTGTGAAAAACGCCGGTGGAACTTTGGGACCTTATCTTGTGGTCAACTCTTCAGATTTTGTTTCATAGAAATGTCTTTCAGAAGTACATGAGGCGTATTAATGTTTGACAGTTTTCAGCAGCAAAGTCCTAAGTACACGAGTCAAACTAAAGTATATTTTAAAGGCAGTGTATTTTTAAAGTATAATGTTGCTTTTGTGAAAAAGTTGTGCGATGTATGTTTTGTTGAATATTGTTAGTTCCACCTTTTTGATAACATAATGGGCTGCTGTTCAGTAGCAAAAAGTGTCCACAGTAAATGAGACTTCTGGCTCTGGTAAGGAGTGTGTATGAGTGTATAGCAGAAAATAAAGTAAAAGATCATGGGCCTATACATTTGTCTTCGCTCGTCATCGCTAAGCTTTTTTTTTTTAAATATAAATTGGTCTAGACTTCGCTATGACGATTGTTATTGGAGATGAAAAAGTGGTTGCTAAGGACTGTCGGCTGTGCGGCAAGTGGCGCAAAAAAAACCAGTGGGCCACCGGAGGTAATTAGTCGGCACGACGACCGGGGAATGTTTGTTGTAGAGAAGACGTCATATTGGACACACAGAGAGGCTCCTCGCTCTCGACATGGCGGACATTACACGACAGCTGCGGCGTTTCCCTCCTCTAATTGGGGGCCCCCGGCACGTCAGGCCCCTGGTGAACCAGCAGGGAGGCGGTGGAGTCGCTCTCAGGCTTCGATGCCTGCGTTGTGCCCCCCCTCTCGCCGAAAAGGGCAGTGTTTCCGTCGTCCTGCTCACAGTGAGCGATGCATTAGTCTCTGTGAAAGTCGATACTGCAGAAATGCCTACCATCTGTTGGGCTGAACTCAGCGCAGAACGAGTGTTTGTAAAGCCTTTGGCCGCAAGCTCTTTGGCTCTCGAATTATTTTTTTTTAAAAACACAAAAAAAAGATTTAGAAGTCGGTCTCCTATCATAGTAATATTGGCGTCAAGGTAAACAGATTGTGCACTATATTTGGACAAGGTAAACAATTAGAGACGACTTGAGTGCCCATAACACGAGCTTGTGTACTTCAAAGAAAAACACCTTAATGAACATCAGCTACCAATTAGCAGAAGTGTTTGGATTGAAGCAGACTGGCGGTCAGTTCTATCCAAATATTGTTCTGTTTCTTCATAGGTCTTTCATTTCACTGCACCATTTATAAAATACTGACAAACTCACCCGAGTTCCCATACTATGTGTGTTAGTGCGTGTGCATATTTTGAACCTGCCCGTCTTACTGACAGTGCTAAGTGTGTGCGTGGTCACGCTGGACTGCTGTGCAGATGGTCAGGCGGCGTCGATAAGGTACGAACTCCGCACATCCAATGTTCACATGCTGGCTCTTCATCTCCATCCAACACTTTGATGTTCATCTGTGTCACCGTCATACTCTGGAGAGGAGAGTGGAAACGTCATGACCCCCACCCACCCCACTCATCAGTGTTACAGGGTTTTTGGTTCAAAAATTGATTTAAAGATTTGGGTTTGCCGATCCAAACGGATAAATCTTTTGCTTACTGTAGCATTCCAAGTGATAATGGGTTCCTTATCGGGAAGGATTGGCTGGAACTGGACTGTATAATGTTTTGCCTGTTACTGCAACATAACAGGAAAAGTGCAGATAAGATGAACTTCCAGAATATTACTGCAACAGTATAATAATGTACCCAGCCCTGTACCTGCGGTGTTGCAGTGATACAGCAAGAGAGAAATATCTTGCTGTAAGACGGTATTTCTATAAGAGCTAAATCATTCCCATGCAACGTAATCTCAGAACTAACGTTGAAGGTGACCTCAGACTGTGCCGTTTGTAACTGGACCGGTAATACGAACTACGCCAAGGGAATATGAAATGTGAAACGGGCTCATCCATATAACGTACGGAGTTACAGCCGTATGTTACGCACATTCATGTCAGCACTTGAAAGGACTACCGGATCAGACGAGCGCCACGGCAAGTATATTGGAGATGCCACAGATGCAACACTTCAAGTACTGATGCATTGTACATTTTAACAAGAGATGGTGGTGGCGGGGAATTCATTTAATGTTTATGCAGGGAAATGTTTAAACTTGGGAGGGCAGTCTGTGAGGATGTAGAACAGCTTGCACCTGGAGGGTTGCTGGTTTGAGTTAGGTGTTCTTGAGCAAGACAACCCCTCCAGATAACTTGGATTAACTATGCTTGCATAGTTTCCATCTCCATTTGCATGCAAATGTGACCACAAAACCAGCTGAGTGAACATTAGTGGCCACTGAATTGATACATTTTAATACTTTATTCATATTTTATTCTGCTCACTACATTTCTATTCTTCATTCAAGGAACTGTATTTGTAGTTGTATGTTTCACTAGATATTGTTGTATGTTTCACTAGATATATATATATATATATATATATACACATATCGGCATCCTAAGAGTCCAGTCAGAACTTCATTTATCATTTATCTAATTACTTTTTAATTTTTCTTTTGTATCTTTTTAATCACATGATGATAGATATGAAAGCTTCATAGATCCGTCAGGCTGGAGCCAAAGGTTCACAAGGAACGGACTTCTGCAAGGAGGGAGGATAGCTTATCGCTCTGTGTGTGTGTGTGTGATAGACAAAGTGAGTGTGTCAGTGAGTGAGAGAGAGCAAGAAACGGAGAGAGTGGGTTTGTCTGTAGGTGTGTCTGTGAGAGGAAGTGGGCGGGGGACGTGGGAATTGTTTAACAACTAAACAGGCAGGAGTGGAAAGGTTCAGCATACTGGGAGATATGTTCCTTAAATCAAACACAAGCTAATATATGCTTGGCCTAAACCAGGAAGCCATTGCTTCCAGTTGAATAGTTTTAGCCTCCAGTCAGACTTGAACCATGATCAGGATCATGTCCTTCTCAAACATGCGGACACCTGTGTATAATGTTGTCTATGACTGCATGTCCAAATGTTTATCATTTTCAATTTCAGTCCAGTTTTGTTTTTGTTTTGGTATATTTAGCCATCCTTTCCTCAGTCAGAGGCCAACTGACATCCAGTCTGTAATTTGCACAGCAGAATACATATTTAGAGCCGTGTGGCTTCAGAGACTCTCCTTATTTAACTCTCTGGAGAGAACAATGGAGGAATCAATGATTGTAGTGTAAGGAACCTATACTCTCTCTGACACACGCACACACACGCAGAGACCGTCCGTGTGACCATGTGACGGGCAATAAAAACCACAGGAAGATGGACGTCACCTATTGGATAGAAGTATCCTCCTTACCTGTTTTTTTTCATGTTTTTAATCGTGTTCTTTTGGGTCAGATATAGCTAATGACTTTAACAACAGCTTTATGGACAGAAGGCATAGCCACGCCGCCGTAGCTAGTTAGCGCTTGGTTTAAGCCGTGGCTCCTGGCCCGTGTGTTACATAAGAGCAATAAAACATGCCTTTAAGGGAGAACTGCATGTAATTACAGCTACTCCAACAAGTGTTTGCTGCAACATGATCTTCTGTGACAAGGCTGATTTAAGGTGTCATTATGGAAGATTGAGGCTGAAACGTGCGGATGGGCGCTCTCGGCTGGTGGTTGCGTTGAAAAAGAAGAAGGGAGGGAGAAGGGAGAAGATCTCTGCGCCTCCTCTGAGGCAGCATCTACTACATAGTTAGAAGTGCTGATAGATATAGTTTTTATGTGTGTTAGATCTTTCGTTAGGTAATATAGAAATGATTATGGCCACATTACTTATCAGAGTGTCTTCATATACTTCTGTTATATTCTGCTGTATTTCACTATTACATTTAAAATAACTACGTAAGCATGGTCTCAATACACTTCTTCAGGAGAGTAATTTGTCTAACCCCCACCCTGAGCCCTGGGTGGGGGGTACAGCAGGGTCCCTGGTTCCTTGTTTTCCTCCTCTCCCACTGAAGCAGTGTACTCCGTCGAACTCCACAAGAAGATCCGGACCAGAGGAGTCCATTCCCATGGCAGCCACCCATGCAAGCCAACCTCCAGTGCTACCCAGGTGTATAGGTGTAAACAAGCCTCTCTGATCTCCTCTCGTCCTGGTATTTACTCCAGGCAGGAGACACTGGACCCGGACGCGCCCTCTTTCTCCACGGCCCCAAACTCTCCAGGTCTCGGCAGTTTCGTGACCGGTCTCGCTCCCAAGGCAAACATTTGGGAGAAGGGCAATGAAGCCTTTAGAGTATAGCGTACATGACACGCTACCAGACCTTCACATCTCTCCAGCATCCCCTTCCAGCCTATCGGTGGAGAACGGTCCATCCAACGGGACTTCAAACAAAAAGCTGGCTCCATAAGGTCTGTGTAAGGTGTTTTTCCAAGTGATCCTCCGATTCTCTTCTGTGGAAAAATGGTTTTCCAGTTGGACATTTTGGTCATACTTCCAATGATAACAGTCTGTTTGGAAGTCTCTGTGGAATATGGGAAATTGGTCCAATTCGGATGGCCAAGGCCCCACTGTCCAAACACTCTTTTGACCGAAAAGAACTATTTATTACACATTGAAAGTAAAAAGAAAAACAACAGACACAACCACTTGAAAGTGGTTGATCAAGCTGTGCTATCATTCAAATTTCAGATTTCTTGACTTTCTCTCCAAGATTTTGATGTACGATCATCTTTGGACACACATGGCCTGCACCATAAAAACACTGAACCAATAAAAACAACAGCAACATACAATTTACCATAATAAAAATCAAATTGTAAGTTGTAGGCCCCTGAATGGGAAGCTAGCACATATTTAGTGTCCAAAGCAAATAGCTTGCGATGCAAAAACGGCAAATCCAAGGACAGGCACTTCAACACAACAAAAGAAAACATGACTTTGTAGTCACTGTAGCAGCTGCTGGCTGGACATCACCACTACAAAGCCCCTTTTGAAATTGACCGTCTGTCGCCTATTCTAGTGTCCTCGGTCCTCCGATATTGACCGATCAACATAACATCTCATTTACATTTAGGGCATTTGGCAGACGCTTTTGCCCAAAGCGACTTACAATAAGTACGTTTGTCGAAAGAGCGAGACGATGTATTGCTGACGGTGTAGAGATTGGAACAGAACTCATGATGGTTAGGTTGATCCCTTGCTGGTAAACAGCAAGATAACCAGGTTACCATGCTACACAATGCTACACTATTTTAAGTGCCAGGTTAAGACTTTATTAATCCCAGCCGGCCGGTCAGGTGTTACAGCCACAGCTTGACAGAACCAGAAATCATCTGTAATAGAATAAAATGAAACACGCCTATCCATACATACTGTATCACTGTGAATGAGCTGAGTATTGCATTGATGGAATATAAATTAATATATATCATTCCAACAGGGAGAAGATCACCAATCGTGGGTATTGTGTTACCCCCTTTTATGCCGGGAAGTGAACTGCAACCTGCCTGAGCTCACAGATTCAGAGCACTGGAGTGCTAACAATCACAAACTAATGTTAGTTATTATCATAATTAAACGTTAGCTATGAACCATAAATGAGTACATGGCGTGAGTGGATGTAATGCACATAGAATGTACAAATGAAAAAGTTGTGGCCTCTTGCTGTGTATTTGGCTTTGTACTGCACTCTGTATACAAACACACACATACACTATCAGTGGTTGCTTTCTATGAATGCTGTTTCTCATCTAGGCTACACACAACCTGTTTGACACATCCCCAAATACAGCTGCGAAATGCTGCATATCTGCCTGAAGCCTTCCTCCTCGTGTCCTCTCCTCTTCCTCTCCTCCTCTTCTACATGTGGAGATGTATATCTGAGGGTTTGTCTCATGTAATCCTGGATGCACTCCCTGCCGTGAAATTCAAACACTGCTGATTAGAAAGGAGATATTATGATTGCAAGGGGGAGAACAATGTTAGTTTTTCCACATACCGTCGACACAATGAGAATGTGCACTCTTAGTTACTAAGAGTGCACTAAGGTGGCCTCAAAGCTTCTCCGAGTGTATTCTTACATCGTGTGTAATCATCGCCGAGTGATGAACACTGACCTGCACGATGCCAGGGGCTTCGTGTTCATTAGACCAACGACAAATACGCTGGCTGCCTTCCAAACGACAAACGAGGAAAGAGAACAACAGAAGAAGATCATCTGGCCTCTGCAGAACTTCAATCCCGTGCCAGTAAAGATGGCGATGTGAAAACATTGGGAAACCACTGCTGCTAGAAATAATAGATTTGATTCTTCTTAGTCAGCCTCTACAGTATTGGCAATCCACCCACGAAAAAATCAATGTGTGTAAACTTTCAATGTATTTTCTAATTTAAGAAAAACCGAGGAAACCGTGCCAGGTAAAGGGAAAATGGTGAATCATGCAGTAAGGCACAGTATGATTGTGAGAGATTGTATTTAAGATTTGAATACTTGGACGCTTTCTAGTGCGATGTGATTGCACTGTGACTGCAGCTGCAGGCAGCAATGAATCATACTTCCAGGAGAGTCAGATATGAGGGCAATACGAACATCTCAGCAATATTAACAAACTCGTTTAAAGAACGGTATGTTTACAATGATTCAATGGTGCGGTGTGATCAAAGAATGATTAAAAGAATCTTAAAATCTGCTTGAATCACAAAGTTATTGTAGCATCTCATGCACGCAACGGTTCTTCAAATCAATGACTCACTGTTAATCTCTCCAAGCAGGTCGAAGGAGGTGACCTATGGCATTGCACGCGCAACGCTTCTAAGTATAGCTTCAGAGCGTATTCTGACTCACTCTCTCGTATCTTGTATTCCTATTATTCATCGGCCTGTCTTCCTGGCAGAACGCCATCCTCCTCCGCCCTCAGAGGGTACTCCACCACCAGATATCCATTAGGTAAAGAAATGAAGCCACTATATCACGTTATTTTTATGGTTCTCCCGCTCTGCGTTGGACACGGGTCCTCTCGGCGTCTAACCTAGAGATCAATACTCTAATAATGTTCACGATTAGTCCACCTGTTCAAGCGTTCTCCTCCATCTCTGTGTCTGACGTACACCATCCCACACCTTTGCCTGGCATTTTGTACAGCACGGCCATATTTGTTCAAAAGGGCACTGACATAATTACATACTTAACCCTTGGGGGGGTGTTGTCTGTGGTCCAAGCTGCTATGTATAATATTTACTCAGGTCAGATGATAAACGGCTTAGCATCAAAGGCAGACACGGGTCTTAGCGCCAGACACTGGGATTTGTGGGGGGATACATATGTGGTGCAGGCAGAACGGGCTGGTTCAGACAGAGAGGGTTGTGCTGACTGGAAACTGCCCTAGGACATACATAGATGGTTTTATTTTGGTCGCTAGGCGCATGAGTGTTTTCCTAAACGATTGATTCATATGCATATCGAATGCACCATGAAGCACACACCCACCCCTCCTAACTCATCATCATGCCTCCCCCTCTGGGAGGACGGCCGTTGGATGGGGGCCCTGGCTCTCCGTCCGCCTCCTCCTCCCTCCAGCTGTGGGAGAGTTTGATGCACACGTGACAAAACTCAACAGCTCAACGTATATTTCAACACAGAGGTGGGTCGAGGCTGTGGCAGAGGAGTACATGTCTGTGACATGCCGACCGGACCGTTAATTACCACTCTCCCTACGGGACCTTACCCAAAAATGTTGCCCTATGATCTGAGCTTTATGTATGTCAACCAACACATGTGTGTCTTGTGCGTGTGTTTGGCTCTTGTTACGTCAAGCGAGGCTATGAACATGGCATTATCCGTAGTATGTGTTATTGTCAATATTGAAATAAAAATAAATCCTTGGCCGAGGTAAGGTAGCATGGCTATTACGTTGAACCTGCACTCAAGACGGGTTCATTGTGCACACAGGGGGGCCCGGTCGTCTCCTCTCCTCCCCGTGATAATGAGACCTCTGGTGGTGACTCATGTGGACAAACAGACGTCATAGGTGGCCATCTCCGGCCAGGCCAGACCGCGCAGCCTTTGACCCCGCGGCGTTGTCGCGGTCGTGTTTACAGACGGCTTCGACGTCATGAATGCCGAGTGGCGAGCGGCGTCCTTTATGTGTTTTAGTGCAGACGGTAAACGGAGGAACGCCAGCTCATGTGGGATATAAAACATATTTATGGCGTCAATGTGTTTGTGCTCAGCTGAAAAGTGATTAGGCAAAGATTATCAGGCAACGATGCAAGGCCAAGATATTGTCATTCAGTACCACAGTTCACATATCACATATTGACCAAATTATTCCACCACAATATTTTATCGATTCCAATTCCATTCCAATAACCGTCTCACTCAGAATTTATCAATCGCCGTAATATACGACCACAACATTTCTCTAATGACTTCCGTTCCCTCTCCCAGCTGTCGTGTAGCTCCACATCCTCCTAACATGGATTCACTCTCTTCCACATGCGCCCCGTGGTGGGTGCTACACAAAGCCTGATATATATATACACACCGCTCTGCACCAGCTGTGCACCACAAGCCCATGCAGAGAAAATATATAGGTGCTATTATTATTACTGTGTTTTAATATTCTACCGCTGCTCTTTCATGTCAGATGTTTTGCGGTAGGCTAATGCCCCCTTCGGCCCTGCACTGAGGCCTTGTTACGGCCAGTCCTTTCAATCTCCACTCCGCTGATGTCAGGGGAGCATGTGGGACTGTCTGGGCCAGCGTGATGTCTGTCTGATCCAGATAAGGGAGATCTACACTCCACCGCCACCACCGCTCCCTCCCTTTTCTCCTCTCCCTCCCCTCCCTCCCCTGTCCTTGGGGAAAGGAAGGCCGACGACACACTGTCGCATGTCAACTTGGTTTTTTTTCCAGAGCTTTGCAGATGATTTGTGCAGACTGGATTCGCTCGTTTTGACCAGTGATCCAATGGATCCGCTAATGGAAGCACTTAACTCACGGAAAGAAGGAAAAAAACAGCGTAGGAAAAAGGAGAGCGGGTCTTGGCTGGCGGGAGCCTGCTTTACAGTCAATTAGAGTTTGTGTGTGTCACTGTGTGGACACGCGCGTGTGTGTCACGTTCCCAGGTATAACACGATAACAGGGGCCGGTCAAGGAGAGAGAGGTTGACGCAGGTGCCGTATGGTGTGAGATCAGAGGGCTGTGGCCGTGGTGCTGGTGTTCAGTGCGGATGGTTTATCCAAGGGGCCGGCCTTCGTTGAGGCCTGGCGCCTGGTGGGCCAGTGTTTGCTAATCCTTTTTTTATTTTCTTTAAAGGTGTAAAGCCCGAGGAATACAGGCCATGTCGGGACAGACACAACATGTGCTTCGCTCCTTTAAACAAACTATGATTCTGTTTTTTTGTTGGGGGGGGGTCGCGCTACAACAAACGTCGCACTCTGTATTCTTTGGGCTTCAGACAGCACATCGGATGATACTCCTTCCTACTGAGAGTCACCTGAAAGCAGCTTGCGGTCAGTGTGTGTGGTCGCCACATGTCCCCTAATGGGTCCAGAGCCCTGTGAGTGGTTAAGCCAGGCACAGCAGGGTCATATTACTCTGAAGCCGATAATCTGTCCACTCTGCCTGATCTCCGCAGCGCTAATCAAAGTCAGAGGGCCGGGCCGCCAAGAGAAAGAAAATGTAGTAACAGCAACACATAAAGATAGAGATGGAGAGAACACAACAGCAGGCTAACACAATACCGAATGAGGAAAATATAAGCCAGAAGGGTTTTATAGACAGCCGACCTATTTGTTTGTCACTCATAAACCCAATGACCATTGGCACAGTGAATGACAGATGTGTTTTTTGAACGATGAGACGCAGATGGACAGTTTGCAGTGTGCCTTTACATGATGAGGAGAACATAACCACGCCTGCTCCAGAATGTGGATAGAAAAAAAATGTATTGTTCTTTTTTTCTCTGACCAGTTAATACCAACGTATATACTGTATGTACATATTTATTGTATATTCCACTGTGTTTTAACGACCACTGTTTTCTATATGTTCTCTCTCTCTCTCTCTCTCTCTCTCTCTCTCTAAAACAATTCAGATGGCTTCGACTCAACCGTTTTCTCAAAGGTCTGCATACTTCTATTGATTGTGCTTGTTCCTTTTCTCTGCACTGATATGTTTGGGATGGAATTAGTTCCATCTGGGTTGGATGCAGTAAAGCAGACATGCCTGGTTCCTCCAATATCCACACTGATTATGCATCTAATTTTAACCCTCACTGTCTGTGTGCGGAGGTCGATGTTTTTAGACGGATTTACTCGGGGACAAAGTTCACGACGCCTGACTGACTTCTGGATGATGAAGTTGACACATACCTCCCACCCGCTCTCCATCCCCCTACACACACACACACACACACACACACACACATACACACACACACATACATGCACACACATACACGCACTGTTCTGTGTGCGTATTTGTGTTATATTGGCGTTGCTCGCTGTGGAGTGTGTGTGGTTGGTGGCTGGTTTGAGCAGCCTCACCTGGCCCGAGTCAGGCTGATTAGTCTGGCTGATTAGTCTGGCTGATTACTCAGCTTCCGGTTTCTGGGATGGAGGGGAAGGGGCGGGGTTGTCTTATTTTATTTTAGGTATAATAACCCTAATAATAAGTCTGTTTGTTTATGTTTAAGGTATGGCCCGAGCCAGGTGTCAACCATGCAACCATCGTCTTAGTCAGGGACACCTCATCTCTTGACTAGGAGGAGCCGGACATCGAACCAGCAACTTTCCGATGGCCAAACAACCTCCTCTACCTCCTGTCGCCCAGAGAGAGTACTAAGACAATGTTTGCATGTGCACACACACACACACACACACACAGGTCAGCCCACATGACAAACAAGGTAATGACATTTAGCAGTTCAGACGTGTTATAGGCCTTCACCGGATCACTCATATGGGATCGGCTGGAACGCCCGAGGAAGAAAGTGAGAGCGAGAGAGGGGGCTTCCTTTTGGCAGATCAACCGCAAAATCAATCACCGGTTTTATGTGCTGAGACGAGTCGATTGCCTGCGTTGGCTCTTCATGCCTTGGCATCGGTTTGCCTTCGTTCCCCCAACAGAAATCAAAAGCAGTTTCTTGGGTCACGGGGGCCGGTGGACTGGCCTTCTCACAGCTATGCTTCAGGGAGAGATGGAATTCATGAAGGGTGGCAATCGTTGTCATCTAGATCTGGTATTTCCACTCCGATTGGCGTTGGGTAGTTTGGCGCATTCCACCGTTCTACTGCTGCTGCCCACGCCTAACCCTGCCCACAATCAATCATGATAATTGTCCTTCCTCAAAATCTGAAGCGGGCCCAACCTAGATACTCAGAGGTCTGTGTGCAATGCTGTGATTATTCCTGATAATTTCGACCGACTATTTATCCAACACCATTTCCTTCTCCAACCTGCTTCTTCGTGGTGCCAGGTGGGCTAGACCAGACCAGATCCATGACTCTCTGGAGTGGAAAACAATTCTTCGAACACGACACCGGCCGTCTCCCTTCATATAGACTCTGTATCAGATGACTCTGATCACCGTTGTGCTGTACTATGAAGACATCTTATTGGTGTGTGCTTCTATGTAGTGGTCATACACATGAGCATAGTATTATTATGACTCCTCTGAGTTCTCCGTTTAGGAGACACGTTCTCAGAAGCGATGTGGGTGGCATCCGTCCACCACAAGCATTTTCCCATCTCTCACACACACGCACACACATTGTAATAGTAATGTCTAGTTAGTCTGCCTCTGTGTGTGTGTGTGTGTGCATGCGTGTGCAGCCGTGCATGTGCCCATGCATGCATGTGTGTGTGTGTGTGCATACATGCGTGTGCGTGCACACGTGTGTGTATGTGTGCGTGCGTGCACTTGTGTGCGTGTGCATGTGTGGTGTGGTGAGCAAAGCGTCCGCAGACAGAAAGGGGGGATCTGTCTGGTGTAGTCAGCTGCATGTGGTCCATTACCCTCTCTCTCTCTCTCTCTCTCTCTCTCTCTCTCTCTCTCTCTCTCTCTCTCTCTCTCTCTCTCTCTCTCTCTCTCTCTCCCTCTCGCTCTCGCTCTCGCTCTCTCTCCCTCCCTCTCCCTCTCTCTCCCTCTCTCTCCCTCCCTCTCTCTCTCTCTCTCTCTCTCTTTCTACCTCTCTCTAGGAGCAAGTTCATAGTGCTTTGTATTACTTCCTGTTGTACCCCCGATAGACGTTGACAGGGGGCCAGTTGTATCTCTTAACC
This sequence comes from Bathygadus melanobranchus, assembly GCA_900302375.1. Classification (NCBI taxonomy): domain Eukaryota; kingdom Metazoa; phylum Chordata; class Actinopteri; order Gadiformes; family Macrouridae; genus Bathygadus; species Bathygadus melanobranchus. Next base: position 133 of record OMKP01054598.1, on the reverse strand, counting down.
ACAAGCACATGAAATCCAGGCAAAATCTTGTTGTAAATTCACACCGCTAAGCTGGACTGGTGCTGGCGCATTATGACCGTTATCCGTCGCACACCATCTGGACGTATCTTAAACAATCTTGTTTCTTCTTGAT
>OMKP01054596.1:0-13450 GCA_900302375.1 Bathygadus melanobranchus | reverse complement strand
GAGGCCTCTGGAGTCGGAGTCGGAGGTGTCTCTGTACTGAGACGAAGCCATCTCCACGTCTGTGGAGGCCCGGCTCCGCTTCTTCAAAGGCTTGCAGGCGTCAGAGATTTCACTGGCTCCTGGTGAATCGCACACGTTGTTGGGCATTCATGTTTGAGGAATATGCAAAACGGTGGCAACAGCAGAGCAGCGGTCAACACAAACTACGTGTGTATACAACCTACCTTTTTGGGAGCCCGTTCTCAGCGTAGTCTCGGGAGCAAGCTCAGCCTGTTATTCAGGAAGACACAAACATTAGTTTCATTGAGGAGTTAATTACAGGTGCTCTCGTGGAAGATGGTTGAGTGTGGGTTGCTTGTTGTCTTTAAAAATGCTGTTGTATTCATACAAATTAGATTTTTTTATTAATCTACCCACATTTGTTTACTTCTGTGTATCTGTGGCAGTTTTACTTGGCTATCAATGTGGCTGTCAATCAGTTTCCATAGGTATAATTGACAGTTCAAAATTAACAGTTGATTAGGCATACTAATGCCTGTTCACATTCAGGCTCTAGACTCCTGATACATCTTGCTTATCAGGAGTCGTGTTGATCATAATAATAAATTGGTCCCAGGAGTTACACATACACAGAAATTGTTTGTCATTTTCAGGGTTGAGTTAGAAGTTCTAGAATGAAATAACACATTGCCACTAACATTAATGGTGGAGACAACGGGTTATTTCATTGCTATTTGATGTTCGTATCTATAAATGAATTGTGTGCAAACAAATAGATCATACAAGCAAATGTATACACAATAGTCAACAGCTAAATGTGGTAGGCAAACACAAGCTCTAACTGGCTTCGAGGGTTCACTGTAATATAGTCAGGGTTCCCCTCGGTCTGTATCAATTCATTACGGGTACCTGTTCCTTTTTGGTTTTCTTCTTGGGGACGGGATCGCTGCCTCGCTCCGACTCAGATCGGCTCCTAATGGAGCGCCTCTGTTGCTTCCGCTCTTGAGAGCCTAAAAAGAGAACTACGTGAAACAAAGGCTCCTCATCAATATCTGAACACGTCCGTGCCTCCTTTAGAACACACTTGCTTTCATATTTCACCACAAGAAGACCCAAAATGCTGATGTGTTCTCCCTTGACCCAAGAATACACCAGATGCATCGATTGGTCAAGTAACACTCCATTGTAGTGGTGTAAAACTTGTGTATGTTGTTATAATGACATGTTGTAATGTCTTGATCGATGATTGACGATGATCCGGTTCTTGGTTTATGGCGAATGTTTGTTGAACGGGTTCGTATTTGATCCTTCACAATACCAACACACTTTACCCTGGACTACTTTTCCTCCGGCATCAGCTTTCCTACTTTTCCATTACTAGCACCTGTGCTAGCCCTAACCCTAGGTTAGAACAGTGTGCAAAATACCCTGTGGCAATCGGGGGGGGGGGTTATGCTGAAGTCTTACACAGACTCAACCAGTGGCGGCTCCCGAGCTGGCCACTTGGTGGCGCGAGGAAGCAGATCTATGAGAGCGCCTGCATGATGGGAGCTTGAAAATTGTAAGTCTCTGCCAATGAGTTTGTGAACCTTCTACTCCGCTCCTCGTGTTCTTTTGGGGGACATCAAAGTGCCTTTTCCGAGGAACGTTGATGTCACGGCGAAGGGAGGCCGGCAGAGAGTTGTGTGTGGATGTGTGGGGCTTTTGTCTGGGCAGCTGTTGATGATGGCTGCGTCCGAGAGAGGGTTAAGCTTCTCGGACACTTATACATTAGGTACACTACACAACATTTGGATTGCGGACCATTTGCAACAGCGCCACCCATGGAAGAAGGCATTACCAGAAACAACCAGGTATTCAATGGCAATATAAGAGCAAACATCACAACAATATTTTTCTGTAACTTAATAATATTTGTGAATGCATGTTTTGAAATTTGAATAATGAATACTGGACATGGTAAGCTTTTAAAAGACATTTTTAGTGACAGTTGCAAGTGACATATAATGTTTTTAAGATTTTTCCAGAGACCCCTAACATGTTGTTGTTGAGGCTTTCAGGGGGTCTCAAGGTGGTGCTGAATGTTTATCCTGTGCTACATGGAAGCTACAGGTGTCCACGAGGGGCAACATGACTAATAACATGTACATAAATTAGAAACGGGCTCTTACACTCAATAATACATTTAACAATGACACCATTTTTATTCTAAAAGAAAAAAAAACAAGCAAGATGTGAGTGACTATATGACGTCATGAACATCAAGTACAAAATGCTTTTTATCTTTTGATACCTGGTGGACTGCTGTGATGCGAGCCAGGAGAGGAGGTGGGATGCATCCCTCCCTCCTCACTCCTTTGACTGGCAGGGGAGCCCCTCCTCTCTTCCCTGTCCTCCTCTGCCTCGTCAGCCTCCTCCTCCTCCTCCTCTTCCTCGGGACTAGGTTCAGGTTTAGCGCCACAGTCCTGCTAAGGAAACATCCAACACTTCAGAAAACACTTCAGAAAACGGAAATTATGCTGATCATATCATGTCTGATGGGATTATGTTCTTAATCTGATCAGATTAGTTCAAATGCCGTATTGACGTGAACTGAGGAAAAATACAAGGTCAGGAATAGTTGGTAATGCTGTTCCTTAACACAACATAAAGTTGAGGGCAATTTCTTTTAAGCCAAAAAAAACAAACATTTGATTGTACTGGTAGATCATTCACTCATGGCTTTGTCATTTGCTTTGAAAACAAATGCAAATAAAAGTAGACTTTGGCTCTGTGATTAATTATAGATCCCAGTGTATGGGCGGGGAACCAAACTTGCAAAAAATGCAAAGACTAAAAAACTTGCCCCTTTCACACGCACCTCCGGTGAACAGTATCCCAGGTCGGGCTGTCGGACCTCTCCCTCCACCCTCTCCTCCTTTTCCTCCTCTTCTTCCCGCTCCCGTTTGGGTGAGGGAACCACCTTCCTCTGCAGGAGAGGCCAGTCACACTTAGTGATCTCCACGTTCAGCTTCTTCATGGTGATGGAGAGTGGCAGCAGCTTCCTGGCCGCAGCAGTCTTCCAGGCCCTGACCGGGGGAGGGGAGTCCTGCCGGACCCCAGCATCCGAGGCAGCGTCCGGGGCGGGGGAGCCGGCCTGGCTGGGATCCCCTCTTTTGCTCCCCCTCTCTCCATCCGAGGCCTGAGGGTTGGCGCCGTCGTTGGCATTCTGAATGCTACACTGGCGGCGTGGAAGCTGCCTGCGTGGCAGCAACTGCGCCCCCGCGGGCTGCTCTCTGTCGGGCGACGTGACACCGATCTCTTCCTTCTTACTGGCCGAGGCGGAGCGCTGGGTTCGCTTCTCCGCTCTGGCAGCAGGGGGCTTCTTGGCGGGCGGGGGCTGGTTGGGGTCAGGGTCGACATAGATGAAGGTGTAGTTGTCGATGCGCTCCTGCTTCGTCATCACAAAGGCATCTTCGGCGTGGCCCACGCCCACCTCCCACTGAGCACGCTCTCTCTGCGGGATGGGCTTCAGCAGCTGCATAGAAACAATCACATCTCAATGTGTCTGAACACATTTAAAAATACACATCTCAGTGGCCCATCATGCGCCACCAAGGTTTTCAATAGACACATCTCACTGGCCCATCATACACCACCAAGGGTTTCAACTAACTAAAATACTTAAAAAATACTTAGGTATGTATTAACAAGTAACCGGGAGTACCTTGTGTTTCTCTGCCAGGTTTGTGGTTTTCCGGAGTGTCTCTGCCTGTAGTTCTTCAAACTGGTGTTCCCCCTGGTACATGACGATCCTCTTCTCATGAATCCATGCTCGCTCAGCCACACTACCAAAGAACTGCACATGGTACTCCCTGTGACCTGCATGAGGAGTAGAGAAAGGTAAACAGGCTGAAGATATACTGCTGTCCAGTCTTTAGGTACCAATAATTTGCCTGAAACATGTCTCGGTTCTCAGGTGTGTGTGTGTGCGTGTGTGTGCGTGTAAATACGTGGCGCATTACCTCTGGTGTTGATGCGTGTGTGTACTTTCATCTGGGGATCTGAGGAGACCATACAGGGCCACCAGGGGTAGGTGCCCACCTTGGACCAGACCAGATCCCCAATGACAAACTCCTTACAGAACCCCGTCTCCTGAATCACAGAGGGATGATGGACCTTTGGAACCTGAAAGAGGCATTAAACAATAATGACCTCAGTAATAACACGAATTAATTTGTTAACGTATTAATATTGAAATATTAATGAGCTATTCGAGCTACACGTGCCTTCGCCGTCTTTGCCTCAGCTTTGATAACGGTCTTCTGGGGCCTCTCGGTCTGAACCAGGGGCGGCTCTGTTGGCTGGACCTGGGTCTCTGTCTCTGTCTGGCCGGTGGAACTTTCCTGTAGCCGGGCCGAGTCCGAGCCCTCCTCCTGGACGTGTACCTGCAGCCTGGCACTCTTTTTCCTCTTCTCCTTCTTCCTCTCATTCCTGCGCTGCAGTTGTGTTGCCTGGTCTTTCTGCGTCTCCTCCTGAAGAGGGCAGGGGAAAGAAAGGAAAAACAGTAGAGTAAGAAAACACACCTGTAAATGGTGAGGTGTATTGTCTTACATACTTGCACACGCTACCTGCAACTCCTGCAGCAGATCTCCGCACAGAGCCGACTCAAACAACTCTTTGCCGTTCTGATACGTCTTGATGATCTTCAACTTGATCTCCGGGGAGTTGGTCTTCTTCAGCACCCCACTGTGCGCCGTTGACGGGGTGTGGAGGGGTTGGCACGACGGGGCACCATCCACCAAGGATGGGGGCGGACTGGAGGGAGGCAGGATTAGCAGAGGCGGAGGCGGGAGTGTGTGGGTCATAATGTGCGGGGTATGGGACAGGTGATGCTGTGACGGGTGTGGTGGCGGGGGGCTCTGAGTGTGTGGATGGGCGTGGGATTGGAGATGTGGGAGACTGGAGTGGTAAGGGAGCGTGTGGGGGTGATGGGGGTGGTGCAGGAGGTGCGGGAGATGCGTGGGCAACGGTGGGGACACAGGAGACAGCGGTCTCTCCTGGAGCCCGGGGCCTCTCAGCACCGTTCCCTCCCCTGGCAGGAGGCCGTGCTCCCCATAGCCCCTTATGGCGCCGTAGCCATTGGCCGAGCCATTGGGGAACTGGGAGTACATGGAGAACTTGGTCTGAGGCTCAAACATTCCCAGGCCAGGGGGGTAACCGTTGGACACCTGGGGCATGTCCTCTGAGGCCGAAGGGGGGTAGGAGAACTCTGCTTCCAGGTCAGCGTCATAGGAGGGACCTCCATCCTCACCCGGGTCACTGCCGGTGTCATAGGGGCCCTCCTGTCGGATGTTGGCTGAGTCAATTAGTTGAGGGGGTTGCTGAATTGTATTTCCCATGATCCCTTGCATGAAAGAAAAGGAGAAATCCATTGTTGTGCTCCTGCATCCTTAACTGTCTTTTTCTCTGACTGGACCTGAAAAATGACAAATGACACAAGTTAGGGGAGGTCAAGAGACTTTGAATTAATACACATGTAGGATTTAAAGCTTCTCACAAAAATATGAGAGAATGAGTAGAATTTCATAATCACACTATCAACATCCAAGATCCAGATACACAAACTTCGACGTACCTTAATGAGGGATACCTCATAATTGTGGTGAAAGAAAGCAAGTTAAGCTCTCATAACTGAAATAACTAACTGTATTCATATTAGCATTCACAGCACTTTTGTTAACAGTATGGTATTTTAGTGTTCCTGTCACACATCAGACATCCATTGTATGATAAATTCAACGCATAGATTCATGTACAGATCAATGCATTGGTTATTATGGCTTTCTTTCAAATAGAGCAAACACAACTGTCTGTATTCTTCTAGTTCGAGTAAAAGACTTAATTAAATGTGATGTGTACTTTACGAACAGATTGCCATGTCGCCTTCCTCACATCGAATAACAAGAACGTAAACATATCCTAAAAGGTGTCTGCTGGCGTGCACATCTACCTGCATGTGCAATATCACTGCTATGTGACAATAATATACGTCTGGATCAGTGTAGCGACTGTGCAATAAGAACCCAGTCAAAATGTTGCACTGGATGATTTTATACTGCGATGTTACTGGCTAGCCCACTGCTACCATGCATGATCGAGATTGTTTTGCACACACAAAAAAATACAATAACATTTCCCATGTTATGGTGCGCTTAAAATGGTGATGTGGTGCTCGTGTGTTCGGTTACGTGTCGAAATGCTTTGCGATGTACCTTCGAGAGTAACACTAGACCAAAGAAGATGAAAGGAAGCTAACATGGGCTATGCTATATTGTTGCCAATATGGCTGCCTATACCCCTTTAAATCAAATTGTCTGCTGTGATAATACCTCCATATGTGGCTCGGCAAACATGCTACTAAAACAAGCCACGATGTGTATAAACGCAGAATACATGCATTAGAAACACGCGTATCGCTGAACAAAAAACAACACGGGGGGCGCACAAACGCAATCGGGATGCAGTCAAATAAAACATGTCAATACCTTCAGCGTGTCCCATTCTAAACACATACACCTGGTATCTCTTCCTTGAGCAATCTGTATCAACTGTAAAAAAAAAAAAACCACACACACACGCACACGCACGCACACACACACACACACACAAAAATGGGGGAATAATGATAGTGCGCAGGCCTCTCCGTTCGGCTTTATCGCTGTTCTGGAGGGGGGTTAGGGTGAATGGTCGCTGTCCAATCCCAGCGCTTGACTCTTCCTGATTTTGGTGGCTGGCATTTCGTGGAGCCTCGGCTTGGGGAAAATGTGCAGAACTCTCGCCCCCCCACCCCTGTGTAGCCTTTTCAGATACCCCCAGCTCCCCTCTGCCTCTGTCTAACAAAAGCGCCCTGGCTCGGGCCTTGTCGGTCCTCGATCGGCACAAGCTCGACTGGAGGGGTCAACCAGCGCGCATCGAGATGCGTGCTTTTGGTGTGAATGGCGTTCGTAAGGCACCGTATTAAATGGCCGTTAAAAGAGGAACGCGTTGTGAAGCCGAACGTAGGCCGTGTATAACCTATCGTGAAATTATGGGTTTTTTTTATTAATGAAGATGAAGCTGTATGACGGATGAAAACAAAATCGCCGTACTATTTTACGACACGCAATATCATGTCTTGTGAAGTAAAAAAATAACGTGAAAGCATACTCTGATAGGCCATGGTTATTTTGCACATATTAAAGCAAATATAATATACAAAGCCACCGAGCTGCGGTATGACCGAGGTGTTCTGATTGGCTGCCGGAAACCACGTCACTTTCCTCGCCTGATCCCTGCGTGCACAACATACACGCACGTGACCTTTTAGTACAGTAGCGAGAGCTACGCCGTGTGGAAGGACGTTGCATGTTAGGGATTCTTTTTGTTATAATTTAAAATGTACTAAACGTGTTTTAAATGGGTTTGATAGCACACCAGTCGCTGTATTCGTCGAGGCTCCCAAGTCGAAGCGTCCGTGGTGAATGGATTATTGTGTTGACGTCTCAAGAAGAGGCCTCCCAACCCGCAGTCGGCAGCCATAGCCCGGCGGTCGAAGCCGGAGGTTCGTCATCAGCCGACCTCCATTTTCAGCTGTTAGCTCTGAACGCCAAACTACCGCAATAACCCACCTGTCACGGGCTTGTTACGCGACACCGAGAACCAGTCTCGTATACGTTATGTTTGATTTTCAGAAGTGAGGGTTTTGTGGCGATATTTTGTAAACTAAACGCCGACTCAAGATTACGCGCTGGTCTGTACGTTGTTATGTTTTTTGGCGTTGTTTCAGAGGCGTACTAATTTTAAAAAGCATTTTCTTTCATTCCAGCGTAGTGTTTTGCTGGCTACGTACGTTAAAGTGTTGATCGTCGGCTTGTGTGCTTTCCGTTGACGTTATGTACACGTGATTGCCTTGGACGGAGGCTCGCTATACTCGGCTATACACGGCTCGTGATGTAAGTGTGTAGCCCCCCGAGCCCCCCCGCTGGCTTTCATCGTGGCCTAAACGCTCACGCGCTTTGTGTGTGCCCTCTGCCTACACACACACACACACACGCTCACAACAATCTTTAATCTGTTTCACAGAAGACCGTAACCTGTCCCTGCCATGGCGGTGTATAGTTCACAGGTGCTCCTTGCAGTCACAAGATCGAGGTATGTCTATATCTGGATACAAGGCTTCTTCAGTACTCAGTGGCAATTGTCAGTATATTTTATATTTAATATGATGCCTTTTTAATGAATGAAGTTTCCAGGTTCACTATAGTGTAACGTGTGTTGTTCAAACTCTGTAAACACACTCACAGCTGGTGATACGTGTCTGTTTTGTTATCATGGTGGTGGCCTGTAATTGGCAGGGCGTCTTAGTTTGCTAGCACTGTCCGTGTGCACCGTCATGGTGATGTTAAGTGTATCCAATATTATAACAACTGAATGGATTAGATTGTCTACAATTTTGTGTAAGGTCATGGTGAGTCAAAATAGTTGCTTTTGCTCATATAGTTGACGTGACATTTGGGCACATAAATGAATAGGTAAATAAGTGGCATAAAGTAATCTATAAACTGAAACTTAAAACAAGTATGGTGATTGTGCTTTTTTCAGTACCACAGTATTTTGTTTTTAATTGTAGCGACCAACCTACTCAGTAATAACACTCTTTGTTTGCGCTGTCCACAGAGGCTCCTATATAAGGCACAGTTGCTCTGCGCTTCCATCTAAAGCCTACCTTCATGTCGACCCGCCCGGCCCCGTATCACCGTTGTGTCCGCTGAGACACCTCCGTTCAACCTACCCCCAGTGCTCCCGCGCCCTCGCACCCCATCGCACCCACAACCCGGCGCTGCTGGCCCGCTCTCTGCACTGCTCCACCGTTTGGCTCCACGACACCAAGCAGGAGAGCTCCACGGCCTCTGCTGCCCCCGCACAGGATGTCTCTACAGGGGCAGCGAAGGACTCTGCTGCACCCCCGCCTCCATCCCAACCACCGACAACCCCCACTCCAGTTTCCCCGGCTGCTACGGCAACATCGGCATCAGCGGCGGCCGTCTCTCCGGCTCAGGAGAAGGCGGTGAGAAAGTCTATGTACCAGAGAGTCGTGGACGAGCTTAAGCACTACTACAACGGCTTCCGGTTGCTGGGCATCGACACAAAGATAGCAGGCCGGATGGTGTGGAGGCTGTTGCACGGACAGCTGCTCACACGCAGGGAGAGGAGAAGGGTAAGATGAACCAAATGAATGAATTATCAGCGTTGGACCACAAAACCAGACTTGTTTGTTTGTTGTTTCTCGTTTAACCATTTATTTAAACAAACGCACACATCTCAAACACAACACATTCTCTCCTCAGCTGACGGCAATCTCTGAAACACTGGAGGGTTGATTTGTAGTACTTCTTTGTAGTTTTTTTTAAGCGCTGGCCCAATTGGGACCGTGAGTGAGAATGTATATTGCAGACAGAAAAGGAATTGGTGTGTGCTTCTGTCTTCTCCTTCTGCTCAAATATTCATTTAGTTCAGTTATTAAAGGCCTAGCTGTAAAAGGAGCTACCTTGTGTGAGATTAAGCCACTGATGCCAATACCAAAGGGTGAAATGCGGCAAACTATTCTCCCATGTTAATCAGAAACCAAACTGAAACAGAAACCAGTTCCCCATCCCCCCGGCTTAGTTTCAAGTAACATGGATTTACAAGAAATCTACAGGTCAATCTTGAACCAGAGAAGAAGTTGGGATTGCTATGTGCAACAAGTTAATGTTGTGTGACACAAATCTACTTGTATTACCAGCTGTGGCCCATTTTTAAAAAAAAATCTTTGAATAGATGTAAACAACAAAATGCTGTTTATCTATTTGGTGAAGATGCTAAATTGACAATATTTTTATATTTGAAGTGGTATTGACTTAAAGGATGTATGCTGTATCTCCATAATGATTGAGTACTGTATGATGGAACTGTTCGGCCTACATTTCCCTCCACTTTATCTAAAGACTGGTATTGACGACAGGAATAGAGATACCCCAGACGCTTCCACTCACACCACAGTCCATACACTGTAACTCCATCTGGGTCCATTTCAGGTCATTTCTGTTTATTCATGTCTGCCATGTCTCTCTTCTCAGCTAATGAGGACCTGTGCAGACCTGTTCCGTCTGGTCCCCTTCATCGTCTTCATCATCGTTCCTTTCATGGAGTTCCTGCTGCCCGTCTTCCTCAAGCTCTTCCCAGAGATGTTGCCCTCCACTTTCGAAACTGAGTCTAAAAAGGCATGTTTACATTTGCACACAGTTTTGACCCCGCCCGCCTCCCCTCCCGTACGAGAGATGTTTTTCCTTCATGATCACGTTTGCATACATTCTCTCCACCCCCATGTTCCCACTCTAGATTCAGGGTGTTTTGACTTTCACCCAAGCCAGCTACCAATCTTTGTCAAGGGGAGCCTGCCACTAGCATTTGTTTTACTAGAGCTGTTGCCACAGTATAATCCCACCTGGTTGTAATCGACTTCAACTAAAGCACCGGCTCTCTGGCCTCCGTGTCTGTAGGAAGAGAAACAGAAGAAGGGTCTTGCTGCCAAGTTGGAGCTGGCCAAGTTCCTCCAGGAGACCATCGCTGAGATGGCTCGCAGAAACAAAGCCAAGGCTCTGACAGAGGACGAGACGCAACGCTTCTCCACTTACGTTCAGAAGGTAAGGAATTCATCTTTCACCAGTGGCGGACACTTAGGATGCTCTGTTACAGGTCATTGGCTCTTCCTGTAGACTGCTCCTTTTGCCTCTGCTTTAGAGCAGAGGTTTCTCTATTAATCATTAACCAGTCGCCTCATACAGATAACATGTTCCCGATTCAGAGGTACGTGATACTATGTCTGGCAGACAGAATACTCAGCCCTGGAAGGAATGTATAAACATCTTTGTTATTGTTTGTTGGGTTCTTATTGTTCTTATTTTAATTTAAAGGTACGACACACTGGAGAACAGCCGTCCACAAAGGACATCGTGAAGTTCTCCAAGCTGTTTGAGGATGAGCTGACCCTGGAGCACCTTGAGCGCCCCCAGCTGGTCGCTCTGTGCAAGCTCCTGGAGCTGCAGCCCATCGGCACCAATAACCTGCTGCGTTTCCAGCTGATGATGCAGCTGCGGACCATCAAGTCAGACGACGAGGTGAGTGAAGGTGGGGGTGGGGGAGTGTGTGACACGACGTGATCTTGGAAAGGAGAAGGCAGATGTGATAAACAGGAAGTACTATGGGCGGTGACCTACTGTGCGAATGTGGTGAGATTCTGCTGAGCGCTGATAAAGCCATTAATTCAGTGCTATCCATTTTACCCGTTTGCCCTTCTGCTACCATTCTAAGAGTGGACGTTTAAAGCCATTTATCACACCCGATTTGTAATGAAATGAATTAAAACACAATATTCGTCGTCATTTAACTTCATCCAGTCCGGTTCATTCACAACGCTAACCACTCCCGACCGTTCCCCCCCGTGTATGCAGATGATTGCGACAGAGGGCGTGCCCGCTATGAGTGTGTCAGAGCTGCAGGCAGCGTGTCGTAGTCGCGGCATGAGGTCACTGGGTCTGACCACGGATCAGCTTCGTCAGCAGATGCAGCAGGTGAGAGGGAGGTTGGTTTTCACCGTTCGTATCTCAGTGCGTTTGAGGGTTGTTTTAGCGCATTACGGACCGTTGGGATTTAGATGCGTTGTGTGTATTTGTATTAATTTACAAATCAAATCGCAAATTGGTCTTAACCTGGCTGTTAGCATCTTATCCTGTCTATCTTGCGGTCTACCGGCAAGGGGTCGACAACATAACAATCATGAGTGCTTGAAACTTGTTCTCTTAACCTAGCAATCATGAGTGCTTCAAACCTCTTCTATTGACCTAACATTCATGAGTGCTTGAAACTATTCAAATCTTACGTCAGTGATGAATTGTTGCTTCACTCTTCACTCCACTTTTCACTCACTCTCGACAAATGTACTTATTGTAAGTCGCTTTGGACAGAAGCGTCTCCCTAAATGTAAATTGAGGCTTTACCACTTGCTGCCTATACCGACGTCCACCAATCAATGACCGTCTTGTCTCTACCAGTGGCTGGACCTGCACCTGAAGGAAAATGTACCTCCATCCCTACTTCTGCTCTCCCGGGCCATGTACCTGACGGACCTCAAACCCAAAGCCCCCGTTATCCCCCCAGTGCCCAAGCTAGAGGTGAGAATCCCGTAGACACGGACCAGGACGTGATTCATGACTATCGAGTGCTAATCATTCCGCTCTGTTCATGTTTTTGCAGAAAGTCACTCCTCCTCCAGTAGAGAATTCAGAAAAAACAACAGCCAAAACTGACCTCCTGACTGATCCTGCACTGGTCATCAAGGACAGGCCGGTAAGTACAGTTAGGGATGGGAATTCATACCGTTTTATTTATACAAATGCCATTACCAATTCTGCTTATCGGTCCGATTCCTTAGCGATTCCCTTATTGATTCCTGATCAATGTTCTGTGTGGGGAAAATGACCTAAAGGGGTTTTCAGCATTTTTCAACATAGGATAATTGTGTTACTTTTTTGTAAGTCGATTTGGATAAAAGCGTCTGCTAAATGCTCTAAATGTAAATAATTCCCCTCGGCAACGGACTGCTTGGTTGAGAATCAGTGGCACACTGCATAGTGTCTGCATCAGCATATAGCTGGTGTTTCCACCCTCACTTGAAATGACTATTTTACAAACATTACAACTAACACTGCCGTCTATCTTTGTGAAATGAAGCCACACTTTGGACTAGTGCTGTCAACTGGACCAAGAAATGGAATTAACAGATTGAATATATTAAAATATTTATTACAAAACATATATTGAAAATGTGATCAAATACGTCGTTAATGTGCATGGGCAGAACTCCTGTTGTTCACGCAACGTCCACAGGGGGGCGCAATAAGGCTGGTCCGGTCGGCATAGCACATAATGCATGTATTCGTTCCTGATGGAAATTTTGGATGTTAACAAATAAAAGCATATATTGTACAAGTGATGAGACAAATGATAATATATGATAAAATGAGTTGTCTTTGGGCCCAATAGAGTGTAATGCATCTTTCTCTCTGTATAAGGTGGAGGAGTTGAGCGACAAAGCCCCGTCTTTGGTGTCAAGCAAACCTCCAACTCCTGCTGAGGTTCTCCAGGTAAATGACCCTGACCCCTGTATTTACAGTACAATTTACAGTACAACAGAAATGTGCAAATGTTCCCACTGTGACAGGGGAGCGTTAATGTAACGCATTAGACTGGTCCTAATAACAGTACGTTAATGTAACGTATTAGACTGGTCCTAAAGACAGTACGTTAATGTAACGTATTAGACTGGTCCTAAAAACAGTACGTTAATGTAACGTATTAGACTGGTCCTAATAACAGTACGTTAATGTAA
>OMKP01054585.1:0-15836 GCA_900302375.1 Bathygadus melanobranchus | reverse complement strand
TTTATTTAATTAAGGAACGTACACACATAACTCATTTAGGGGGGATTTAAACCCCACTTGAATAGGATATCATTCCTATATATTCCTATAAGTCATAGCCCGTCATAACAGTAAGGGATCTGTTAGGATTCAGGTTTAGTTTCAGACCTTGTTTCGGACTGTGCGCGAGTGTTTGGATCTCCATGCGGATGTGACATTTCAGAGAAGAGCGCGACCGCCATTTTGAGATTTACCTCGAGTCAACATCACAAACCACGGGAGCGAGGCACAGTGCTATGACCGGGCAAATTTCTTCATAGAATCAGACATTTGAGATGCGAAGAGGTGCCGTATTCAGTCGTTAGGTATATTAAAGTGGTTACATGTGCGTTTTTTGTCGGACCGTGGCATCACCCTCTTTGTAAACTTCTAAATTAGTGCCATTCCAAATTATAAGCTGGTTTGAATGGATTTTCTGCGCTCTGCCCCAGACAAGGGACAATCGGAGGAGTACATGGACTGGGGATATCGCAGATAAAGTTATTGAATGTGCGGCGATAGCAGATTATTCTTTGTTTCCATTATTGTACTGATATAATTAGTTGGCTACCCAGTATCGGGTAGCTTGCTATACGGGGCATTTGTTTCTCTAGCTGCAGGTTGTGATACGAGTTGTCTTTCTCATTTCGCCTCTATTGCCCCACATTTCTTGGCGTATAGCCGGGTGGATTCCTTTATTTAGCGTGCTTCTGTTTTTGGAGCCCGAGCTATCCCCAGCCCCAGCGACTTGCACCCATCAAGGCGCCGAGATTGGGCGAATAGCGAGCAAATACGTCCGCGTTTCTCTGCCTGCTCCCCCGCCGACCTCTCCTCCTCAATCACCGGCGCTGACAGCAGACAAGGCCGAGGTTGTGATAGAGCAGGCCCAGCCGCCAAGGCTCGACCTGTCTCCCTCACCTCTGCATCATACGACACCCAGCCCACAACAGACCAAAACCCGGTTCACCGCCGAACCGACCTCGGACAAGGTCGAGGCGAACGCAGACAGGCAACACTACATCACAACATCAGCTGCCAACATGAACCATCACCACCACACTCAGCAACAGCAGCAGAAAGCCGGCGAGCAACAGCTTAGCGAACCCGAGGATATGGAGATGGAAGGTAAGGCATGGTCACAGGCTGTTCAGGGAACGCTTAACGGCATTTATTGTGCGGATATTCAATTGCATCGAAATGCAGGGTCTTTTAAGGCTTCGTGGAGGACTTCTTCAGAGTAAACACTAAGGCCCGAATCCCTTAGCGTGGGATAGCCGGCTACATTTTTGCTGATGATGCGTCCGTTGTTGTATACTTTCAAATCCGTCCTCGTTTTGCGTTACCGCGAATATAGTGTTAAATTGGCGTATGCACTTGTTGTAATCAAGGTTCACATATTCAAATGTGAAAATGGACAATATTCACCTTGCCGTTGAATTATCAACAACACTCGTTCATTCAATGTGGTACTAGTGTATATTTTGCATCGCAATGCCCAAGCAGTTCACACTTATTACATCTCGACCAACAAATCGTAAAGCAATATTTTCGAAAAATAAAAGTGAATACCTTTTGGTTTGTGTTTGTTTGTAAACATTCGTTGGTTGTCCCTGTGGCCCGTGCACGCAATTAACAATTACGGACCCACTGCTAGGTAAAAATATGCTATTACTTTTAATTGAGACGACTCGCTTGACGTAATTATCTTCAATCGGATCAATTGTCAGACGATGTTTAATTTCACCCGTGCTTATTTTGCTACGTTGACAATTCGTCTACTCCATTTAACAAAGATGAGCATGCTCTCAAGTTTGTAGTGTGTGTAATGGTTAGTTGACGTCTTGCGGGCCCCAAAAGTACGTTATCTGTTAGCTTAATGTTATGTAGGGGCCGATATCCGCTATTGTCGTTTTGGCGACGGTGACCGCGCAACGGCACTCGTTACATAGCTCGCTGTCTATTTTGCGTTAATAACGAAAGTAAAAATACAACTGACGCACCGTGTGAGTGCTCGTAACAAGCTATACGCAATTAGCATACGGGCCCGCTCTTCGACGACCACTCTCGCCAAGTTAGCATGCTAGCTAACGAGATAATGCCAAGGGGGTGTGTGGTGTCCAAAATGGAGGCTTGTAATTTTGCAACCGCCGAGTTAAAGCCAACACGGCTTGGCGTTGTTGATGCGATTTTGTTGTTTTTTTCTGAAACGACCCAGATGCATGTAGCCCAATTTCCAAACTTTCTTTGAAATGGTCGGTAACCGGTTTTTATTATTGAGGATGGTTTCTGTGTGAAAGGTGTCCTGTTAGCAGATAACATCTCGTTAGCCCGACCGCGGCTGATCATGTTTAGCGGAATGCGTCAGAACGCTACGAATAAAACCAGTGTGTTTTTCATGAGAAAAAAACAATGCCACGACTTTCGACTGTCGTCCTTACGATAAAAACCGTGTCTTCAGTCTATGGGATGGTATAAAGGGGGAATATTTACAGGCGTAGTTTGGTAGTGCTTTATGCGGCAAGCGAGGCCCGCATGGGTAGCTTGCATGGGATGGCAGCGCGGGGATTTGCTGCTTCATTGTATCGAGACCCAACGCGTGGGCCTCGCCATTTTTAATGATCCATGTTTTGTTGGTAGTGTTTGGAGTTGGGATCATGTATGTCAACATTTTTTCTGAAAACGTTCTTCCGCTCGGCGCCATAACGGGATTGTATTATTTATTCATGTGAACATAAGACCAGCCCGGACAAGGCGTTTGAAAGTCTAAGGCATCATACTGCGTCATCCAGTGCGTGTTATGTTTATCTTTTGTTTTTAATTCAACAAATCCGGACACCAGCGTATACGTTTTAAGGTGGAAACCACACTGTAGCCGCCTGCCATTCCATCTTGCCCAGTCGTCGTTTTGATTGAATGATTGGCCAGAGTTACTCGAAACAAAAACGAGTAAACGAGTGTATCTATCGCCGCAGTTCCTCGTTCCATACAACGATAGGGTGGGACGCTGCTTCCACCAACTCTTTTCATTCTTAACATGATGTGCAGATGTCAGAAATCCAGTACCTCGTTATTATTTTTAGTCATGCAATGGGCGGTTGTGACTTTTGATGTGTTGTTGATGCATGTTATTTAGTGGACGCCAGAAACGTGTTTGTAATTTAACCATATAATTTAATACATGTTTGTAGGTAATAAGTAATTAGTGTGACACTACAATGAAACAGCTACAATACAAAGAGTGAATACATAAAACCTTAATTGGTACATTACGTTAAATTACCAACAATTTCATATTTTAGAAGATGCCAAGTTACAAGCAATGAGCAAAAGTATCTCAAAACGTTGCTAGTTAGTTTAGAGTAAATGTCTTATAATCACATTTGAGCATTGCATTGCACTCCTCTGGTGGAATAGATTTACCCAAGGAGATAATCGTTTTTGCTTATGTAGGTAATTCCAATGAGCATTCAGAGAGCATAAAACAATAATGCGCTGTAATCCGCTCCAATTACAGCGTGTACTGACCAAGCTAAAGCTACATGGGCGCAATTCAATGAATGTGCGACAGTTGAAGAACATGCCATGGTCCTGCTAGAACAATGTGCAGATAAGTTGGACACACTGAGAGAAACTAAATGCAGAAGGGCATTTATAATTATGATATATTTGTAATTACTCCAAGCATGGAAAAATAAACAAACTTGACTAAATGGTTAAGAACAAATATCATTCATTCAAAAAGTCCAGTTCTTGTCGTCTGTGTAGTGTAATTCTTGATTCAGACTGACCAGACATCTCTTCCCCCGCTGTGGAGAATATTAGCAGATCTAAGAAAGCAACATCTTTTTTGGTCATAGGGAGTTGTAATCTTGATTGAACTAATCTTCAAACTGTTTAATTAACAGGCGGATGCACTTAAAATATCTTCACAATAGCAGCCTTTCCTGTGACAAAATCTCCATGTTCTGTCTTCCAGAATACCGTCGTATTCGCTAGAGTGCTAAATAAGATTTAGAATCAAACACAAACCGTCCCTGCATGTTCACTATTGCACATCAATATGACCTTGTTAGCGCCACTTTAACTCCATAACTACCATGACTCGTGAAATGTGACATGGCTTGAACAAATATTTGTAGGATAAAGGGAACTAATCACCTCCTTATTTATGTGAAGCTGGGGACACAGACGACCCCCCAAGAATCCCAGCCAACCCAGTGATCAACGGCAATGTAGCCATGGCTGATGGACACAGCAACACAGAGGAAGACATGGAGGACGGTACGGAGCACGCACACACACACACAGCAAAGATGTCACTCTTGTACTCCTTTAGCACACCTGTGTCTCTTGCCTGGTTGCATTGTTAAAGCTAATCCTGGACAAATCTAATATGAAAACCCCAACACACACACACACACACACACACAAAGAGTTAAGATAACATGGTTGTCTGAATTAATTTGAGTCTTCTTTTCCTCATAAAATGTCCCCCCCCTCCTTGCATGTTCTTTATTTTATTCTTTGCAGATACTAGTTGGCGGTCAGAAGCCACCTTCCGTTTTGTGGTGGAACGTTTCAGCCGTCTTAGTGAATCAGTGCTCAGCCCCTCCTGCTTTGTGCGCAACCTGCCCTGGAAGATTATGGTGATGCCACGTTTCTACCCAGATCGGCCGCACCAGAAGAGTGTCGGCTTCTTCCTGCAGTGCAATGCTGAATCCGACTCGACGTAGGTCACGTTTGTAGTGGTGCATGTTGACAGAGGATTGTTTGTGTTTAGAGGTCCAGGAGCTCACATGACGCGTGTGTTTCAGTGCAGCATCAGATAACTTGGATATCTTATCACTTAAGTTTGGATCACTGTTATTCACACACGCGTGCCTTCACTAACATTATCGCTTGGAGCGCGCCGCTTCCCCCTCTCCTGTGTTTTTGGTTCACTTCCTGTCATCGGGTCGGATCACGTAGGATCAGGTATAGGCACCTGTACCGTTTTAAAATTATGGCTTTAGCACTGGTATCGGGGAAAATAACAAAAGATACTCAACCCTACTACTAACCTAGCTGGCTACACTCATATATTCCATAATACCTTCATCCTATCACACACTCAGTTGTATACACCAGGTTACTGACGTCTGCTTTGCTGGCCTCCAGGTCGTGGTCATGCCACGCCCAGGCCATGCTGAAGATCATCAACTATAAAGATGATGAGAAGTCCTTCAGCCGTAGGATCAGCCACCTGTTCTTCCACAAGGAGAATGACTGGGGCTTTTCCAACTTCATGTCCTGGAGTGTGAGTTGAGGACGAGCCTCCTACATTTTCCAAGCATAACTAACACGGCTTCTAAATAATCGCAAACAGTTGCCGACATTATTGGGTAATGCGTGAATTGCATTCATATCTTGCAATGCCCACACCTGTATTTACCGGTCTGTAATGTCTGTTTTTTGTCCCATTTCAGGATGTAACCGATCCTGAGAGAGGCTTTGTTGATGACGACAAAGTTTCTTTTGAAGTCTACGTCCAGGCAGATGCCCCACACGGCGTAGCGTATGTGTCTCGCACTCTTTTGCTGCCTTTTTCTTTTTCAGTCAAAGTTTGCACACTTGGCCAAAATGAGTAAGAATAATGTGAAACCCAATCCTAACCATCTGTCCATCCCCAGTTGGGACTCCAAGAAGCACACCGGCTACGTGGGACTGAAGAACCAGGGAGCGACCTGTTACATGAACAGCCTGCTGCAAACACTGTTTTTCACCAACCAGCTACGGAGGGTACGGCTCCGAAGTTGTTTCTCCATTCAGTTATATCATCGGTGTATTTGGCAAACAATCTGTTCAAACAACACAGGATGTTAACAGAGAAAATATAGGCGTGTTCACAAAGGATGATAATATTTGACTACTACATACAGCAGGGGTGAGTGCGAGTAATCCCCCTGTAGTTTAGGTACTGCTTTTGCCTAATTTTGAGCCTGGGAAAACCCTGTGATATTGGTATCTGGTATGGGTGCATTGCAAAATGTAATGCAATGCATTAATTCACTAATTCCCTTGAGCCACAACTATAAGGACACATGCCTTTGGAGCTGTCAGCAAGACAAGTGCATTTCCATCAAATGGACAAAGAATTGATAACTAAGCCATGCTCTGACAACGCTGAAGTGAAGCTCAGTAATTGAATTCCCGTATCCTCGCCGTGTTGCTGTGACAACACGCCGAGTGTCGTCTATATAGAAAAGAGTGAACCGCTGCTAACCTAACCCCGTCTTGTGCCCCCCCCCAGGCAGTATACATGATGCCCACAGAGGGTGACGACTCCTCCAAGAGTGTCCCGCTGGCTTTGCAGAGGGTCTTCTATGAGCTGCAGCACAGTGACAAGCCTGTTGGCACCAAGAAACTCACCAAATCCTTTGGGTAATGCCATGCACAGTACTTATGTAACCGCCTACACCTTCTCACCAGCACTGATCATACATGTCAGGTTCCGGTGATGAGCTGGTCAGTTTTAAATAAAAGTTTGGGTCTAAATAGATGGACTAGCACATGGGAAATTGTCAGATAAATGATCATCCTTTAATTGATACAATTTGTTGGCCTCATTTGTTGATCATTGTCTTTTTGCGCACATCCTTGTGGTCAAACAATTTTTGAGAGAATCTGGTGATATAGTGAGTCTGATTCCACCGTTGAAATGATGCTAAAATGTACCTAGGATCACTTTGTAAAATGTAGGAGCAAGCTGCCATTTGAGGACATTTTAGAACCAGTTCCAATAATGGATAATGACGTGCCTTAAAAATGTAATGTCCAAGCACAGACCAGAAGTCTTCATAAACTTGAAGACAAAACCTATTGAACATCCTTCAACATGTGAAAACCTCACATCATGATCTTTATTTCGCCATAGGTGGGAGACCTTAGACAGCTTCATGCAACACGATGTCCAAGAGCTATGCAGAGTGGTGAGTGCTACCTCTTACTAGGTAGCAGATGGGTGTGTGTCTACATGCAGATCGTTCTCCCGCCTCTTAACTGTGTGTGTGTGTGTGTGTGTTCCAGCTCCTAGACAACGTAGAGAACAAGATGAAGGGCACCTGCGTTGAGGGAACCATCCCTAAGCTCTTCAGAGGAAAGATGGTGGTGCGTTCTGGCAACATTATGTATTTTCTTCCTTTTCAACGTCAAAACCAATGTTCAACAAGAGTAAAGGCATATTTGTACACATGCTCTTGTGCAAAACCGTATGTTGTCTTGACTATTATGGATTTGTTTTTTGTTGCCCTCGGTTAGTCTTACATCCAGTGTAAGCATGTAGACTACAGATCCGAGCGGATAGAGGACTACTACGACATCCAGCTCAGCATCAAAGGAAAGAAGAACAGTGAGTAGCAACACTAGTTCCCCGGCCCATAGGTTTGTTATTATAGTTCGGTCGCTCTGTATTGTGAAAGTATTGTTGCATTTAAATTCCTGCTAGGAGCGCCGTACTTTAAGATGCAGCGGAGTGTATTTACAGAACTCCTTTCTTTCCATTTCCGCAGTCTTTGAGTCTTTCAAAGATTATGTGGCCACAGAGCAATTAGATGGCGACAACAAGTATGATGCCGGAGAGCATGGCCTGCAGGTGAGCCTTTCCCCACAGCAGTCATTTACACCGTGCAGTAAGTTGTAAAGATGGTGTGAAAAGCCCAAACGTTGAGTTGCGGCGCTCTCCGACGTGTGTTGACATTCTTCCCCAGGAAGCGGAGAAGGGGGTCAAGTTCCTCACCTTCCCCCCCATCCTACACCTGCAGCTGATGAGGTTCATGTACGACCCCCAGACCGACCAAAACATCAAGATCAACGATAGGTGGGCACATGTTTGGATCTCGCTTGAACGCTAACAAATCACCATTCGTGAATATATTTATACATGTAAACAATCAAAGAAGGCTATCAGCAAAGGGCAGTGCTGCCACTAAAATTCCAACTGCCTCAAAAAGCATTCTTTTAAAATGTGGAACGCCTTAAAAAAAAGCAGCATCATCCACATAATTCTTTGCCTTCTAGTACCTACAAATCTAGTTGTGCAGCCTAAAGCGGCCATGGCTTCAGACCAAGCATACATCAGTGTACCCTACACAGGAAGTGCTTTGGAGATTTTTCAACGACATCTTTCGCCATTCGCCCATAAATCAAGCCCGGTGGTTGTGATTGGCCCAGAGCGTCGATGGTGGACGTTAAGTCGAAGCGGTGCCACCGTCTCATTTCCTCCTACTCGACCGCTAACTGATACCGCCCGTGACACCGATAGTAGTGAGCGAGTCATGGGGACGTGGTACAAGCGTCTTGGAATGCACCCATTTCAGAGCACAATGGCTTGGTGTAAAACGTCTCATGGGGACGTGGTCCTCACTGTGAGGCTGCCAGAGAGAGAGAGAGAGACCCACGCGCACACACCTGTCTTTCTTTCCTCTTCTCCATTTCCTTTTGGTGCTGTTCTCGATGTGTCCCCCTCGCCGTCCTGTGTGTATTTTCATCTTTCAAATCTAAATACAATGTTGTACATCAATGGAAGTATTAGATGTTGAATCTTACTGAGCAACAATGTGTATAATTAACTGCAATCCCTCCCTGCTTTGACAGAGTAGGAATACATTGTATAATATAACAGTTGATACCAGAGCAAAACGAGCCAATGTTTTCACCCAGTGTTTATTCCATCCCCCCCCAGGTTTGAGTTCCCTGAGCAGCTTCCCCTGGATGAGTTCCTGCAGAAACCTGACTCAAAGGACCCAGCGAACTACATCCTGCATGCCGTGCTGGTGCACAGTGGTGATAACCATGGCGGTCACTATGTCGTCTATCTTAACCCCAAAGGAGACGGCAAAGTCAGTGTCAAGGAGCCAATAGTGAGAACAACCTTTTATTTTTAATAGGAAAAATCTACACACAGATGCAACACGCCAATGTACGTGTTTTACCATGTCTATGTATGTAGAGGGGTTGGTTATGTTTGGAAAGTCATTAAGTGACACTTAACACTCACATTTGTGAGTTTGCTACCATATACTGGTCCGGTCAAGTTTTCCATTATAGAATATTGTTTTATTTTTTACCCAAAAGCAGTTACATGAGGAGAAACGATGTGCACCTGCATTGCTATCCCTCTCATGTTAAGTGTGCTGTCTGTTGTTAGTCAACATGCCAGTGTTTACCTGTGCTGTCTGTTGTTAGTCAACATGCCAGTGTTTACCTGTGCTGTCTGTTGTTAGTCAACATGCCAGTGTTTACCTGTGCTGTCTGTTGTTAGTCAACATGCCAGTGTTTACCTGTGCTGTCTGTTGTTAGTCAACATGCCAGTGTTTACCTGTGCTGTCTGTTGTTAGTCAACATGCCAGTGTTTACCTGTGCTGTCTGTTGTTAGTCAACATGCCAGTGTTTACCTGTGCTGTCTGTTGTTAGTCAACATGCCAGTGTTTACCTGTGCTGTCTGTTGTTAGTCAACATGCCAGTGTTTACCTGTGCTGTCTGTTGTTAGTCAACATGCCTGTTTGTTTACCTCCTCAGTGGTGTAAGTTCGATGACGATGTGGTCTCACGGTGCACCAAAGAGGAGGCCATCGAGCACAACTACGGTGGCCATGACGACGACCTCTCCGTGCGTCACTGTACCAATGCCTACATGCTGGTCTACATCCGGGAGTCCAAGCTCAGTACGTCTCCGCCTCCCCTCAGCTCCCCCGGGTTGCCCATGCACCCAGCGCATCCACCCTGCAAACAAATGAGCAGTAGCACACAGACAATGTGCGCAGAAAATACACTCTGTTAGCCTAAGATAGTATAATATAGACTAATATAATATACCGTAATTCATATAATACACCTATGAAATCAAACAGTGGCTGGACTCTGGAGACGGGGAGCTCTGTTCTGTCTGATTACGCACGGCCTTCACATCTCATAATGACAAACCCCCATCGATAAAGTTAATGTAGAAGCGTTTGACTGATTTAACATTTAAAATATATTTGAATGATGCGTTTCAGTGTATAGAACAAATGCGCCACCATTCAATTAAGCAGAACAGCTAAATGCACTACAGAGCACCAATGGAGAGAGTCCTTTCCACTGGTGCAAGTGGGTGTGTGCCTAATCCCCACCTGTTATGGTTTGTGGGGTTTTTTGTGTATGCTAATGTACTCAAAGCACACATGTCTGCGAGTGTGGTTCTAGATAATATGGCCTAGGTAGGCTATATGATCTTACCTACAGCACATTCTAATAGGCCTACAACAATTGCATAAGGCTTACATAGGCTGCTAACCATGTGGTTAACGTGATGGGGGAGTATAAGTTCAGGCAGTTCTGAGTCAAGCGATGGATCTTCATGGACGTGCTGTATGTAGAACTATAAACCTGACTAATGATCAAACGTTGTCAAGCTAAGTCCCCTGTAACATTTCTCCAGGTGAGGTGCTCCAGCCGGTGACTGATGTGGACATCCCCCAGCAGCTGGTGGAGCGTCTGCAGGAGGAGAAGAGGGTGGAGGCCCAGAAGAGGAAGGAACGCCAGGAGGCCCATCTCTACATGCAGGTCCAGGTGAGGCCACACAGCTGGTACGCCCTGCCGAGAGGGCGTAGCGGGGGCCTCTTATCGCCACCACATCAGCAACCGTAATAAAGTACAGGAAAACCACTCGCAGAACAAAGGACACGAGCGGCGCGACTTAGAAAAGATGAGGTTCTGTGCATGTGGTTCTGTGGACCGAGGTCCGCAGAACCACCATCCAAACCCACCTTCACCAGAGAGCACCTCTGCAGATCAGTCATGATAGCACCTATAACTGTGTTCTGTCTGTGTATATTATACACAATATATTAAGTATACCAAATATATTAAATGTCTCTTAAAATGTACAATATAACACTAAATACAATAACTGCGAGTTCTCAACAGCTTATTATTAATTGTGTATATATACAATAATAATTGTATGTGTTCCGTCTGTCTGATTCATTTTAGACATTGAATATATTAGCGTTGTTTCAATCACATTTGACTATAGGCTATAATATACAACTAAACCACTTGTTAGGCCTAATGGGCTCACGTAGAGCTTAGATACGTCTTCCAACTACAAGATGCAGCTTGAGATTAAACTGTCAGTCTAATTTAGCTGTGCGTTCTCCAAACCCAAACCATTAGCCACACAAATGAAGAGCAACTAAAAGAGGAAATAAATAAATAAGGAACAAATCAAGTAAACAAATCAAATGAATATATGAGCAGACCACGCCATGGTCTGACCCGGAGCTGGCCTGGTCCTCGTGGGGTCGGCCATCCCTTGTGCTGTTTGGGTGTCCCTGCTTCACTTGACCACCGGCAGTTAAAGATGACTTATATTTGCCATCTTGCTAACCGGCTACCGAGCTTCCGGTGGACCGCAACCTATTTAGATCACGAAAATGAATGTCCGGAGTGTCTATTTCAGTTATGGTCAGAGGAAAAGCTTTTAAACTTTCCCTCCCCTAATACTTGTACCTCCATGTCCATCAATATTTTATTGCTTTCTTGTCTGATTAGATGGTGACAGAGGACCAGTTCTGTGGTCACCAGGGCAATGACATGTACGACGAAGAGAAGGTGAAATACACCATCTTCAAGGTGCTGAAGAGCTCTACACTCCAGGAGTTTGTTCAGAATCTCTCCCAGACTATGGTGAGCTCAACCTACTGTTTTACTATCCTATGGTTTCGATAGGACGTCTGCCTGCGTCTTAATGCCCACACAGTGCATACATATTCATAAGCGTGCCTCAGTGTTAATGTAGGAATGAGTGATGGCGTCTTGTGGGTTGATTCCATGACTGAACACAGAGCCCCTTTTACACAGCCTTTTCATTGGGGGGGGGGTTGGCAGCTTTATTACACCTCACCTTTTAGTGTGAAAGGTACAAACACTGAATGGGGGGGTCGTTCTCGTTCTGCCTTTATGCCAGTAACAGCCGGGTCAACGTCTGTTAAAGGGGTAAGCCGGCATGCTGGGACAGGGGGTGTGGCTTCTGATGAGCCGTTATGTGTGACAATGTATTCAATCTCATCAATTTCTCCTCAGACGTATTTCTGATCAAACACGTTGCTCGCACCAATCTGCCATTGTAACGCTACAGGTCAATGTGTTTGTATATGATTAAATGTAATATGAATATGCACATCTAACAAAAACAACGCCATTGTTGTTTAGAGAGCAACGTCGCTGCCTGGCGTCTAGACGCTGATGATGTGTTACACGTTACACCTCTGATTCCGGAACGCCGGCTGCTATGTAGAAGCACACGCGTTCTGGTGTTACGCCAGCTTTTTTGGTTCTGTGTAAAAAGGCAAAAGCAGTCATAATGTGGTGATCTCTATAATAGGGGCTTGTGTGTGTGTGTGTGTGTGTGTGCGCGCTGCAGGGGTTCCCACAGGATCAGATGAGGCTTTGGCCCATGCAGGCCCGCAGCAACGGAACCAAGAGACCCGCTATGCTGGACTATGAGGCAGACTGCAACAAGTCGGTGAGTTTGGATGCTCTGCATGTGCCCTTGTGTCAAGAAGTTGCTTTTCATTGGAAGACTTGCAAGTTAACAACACTGTCCTTGTATAACAGCAGGGTGTGTTTAATTATTAGCGTGTCGGCAGTATGTTTACATAGTATGTATACTAGCACTACATGTGGTCAGTTGGTTTACACGCATGTGAAGCGGTGCAGTGGGAAGCATTTTGAATGTCACTCCACCACACTTCAGATGATTGACCTGAGCGACAACGAGAACCCCTGGACGATATTCCTGGAGACAGTGGACCCCGAGATGGCAGCCAGCGGAGCCACGCTACCTAAGTTCGACAAAGACCGTGAGTGCTTGGTGACCGCCTGGTTTAACCAGGAGATCACACTGGCTCTAGTGGGTTGACTGGTACCTCCTAGTTTGCATCTTTGTTTTCTGAGGAAGGAAGAAATGTGAATCACTGGACCTATACTTGAGTTTGGTCTTTTGGATGTGCTTACTTCTGCACTCATCTTGCATTTGCTTGTCTGAAAGGTGCTCTGTAAATAAAGTTTGATTTGGTGTTGTTGTAAAACTAAAAGAAGAAAGTAAGACGATTGCTCTGTTTGAATTGGTCAACTTGTGCCCTATATAGTGCACAACCAAGGGTGTCACCGTTTTGTAGTGTTGTCTGAAATGTGTACAAGTCTGGTTCCCCAAATAGTGAGCCACTTAATACCCATAATGCACCATTAAAGTGTGGCCCATAGCTGACACTTGTTAACCAGTCATTAATTGTTAACAGATAAGAATAAATGTGCTATATAAAATGGACTAAAGTCAGACCTGTAAAAGAAAAAAAAGACGACAAATGCATGCTTTAGAATTTCATACTTCCGATAATCGTTACGTTTCTGGAGGTATATTCAAAAAGCCAGCGTTGTCTTCAGTTTTGTCATGTGCTGACTGGCTATGTGAAGCCTGTGTGAGCATGTGCCCCAGCATTATTAAATACAACAGATTATTACTAAGGCTTTTATTACAACTAACTAATGGTATCAGCTATGAAAGCACTTGGTTACGATTAGCATGTAGCAGGCTAACAGGCTATGGGTTAGTTTAAAGTGCTCCCAGTGACATCAAATCTCGCCAGCTCGGTCCGTCTTGTCGTTCCTCAGTGTTACACTATACTAGCGAGTGTGGGGACTACCGCTCGAGGAACATACTCAGTTGAGAGGAAAACAATGTGAAGCTGCTACTTGCTAAAAGCACGGATGTATATAAAAGACATAATAACAGCCGTAAGAGTACGTCGTCACTGACAACCTCGCTGATTGACTAATTATGATGGTGTACTAAACTACAACCAAAAGGTTGAGAATAATGTTATAATGTTCAAATACAAAACTAACGGAGGATGCTTTGATTATTTAAGCATCCCTTTATTTTATTGACATGTGCAACAGAACGTGAGGATTTATTTTAGGTTTTTACTGTTTAACTGATACTGTTCATCAGTTAATTGTTAACATCCCTATTCACTATGTAGAGAATGGGAGGGCTTGCACTTCAAAAACATATATATACTTTAACATATCGATATTTCACTGTGGCAAACATTACTTGAGTAGCATTCTGTACAGATTATGCAGTCCAGCAGGGTGGTGACTGCAGGCCCTACACCGTCACTGACCCCTGACCTTTTATACCACTCTTCTTCTCAGATGATGTCATGTTGTTCTTGAAGATGTATGATCCTAAAACCCGAAGCTTAAATTATTGTGGACATATCTACACACCTATATCCTGCAAAATAAGTAAGTTAATGGATTTTCAAATCTTTCAACTCAATTTTGATAAACGACCAAAGAATAACAACCGCATGATATCCTCTTCTTCTTTCTTACCAAATGATTCACTTCATATTCAGATGCACTGAAGCCCAGCTTGTGAAAGCTGTTGTATGCCTCTGTCAATGTGTTGTGACCCTTCTGTCAACAGGAGACCTGTTGCCGGTCATGTGTGAGAGAGCAGGGTTTCAGCAGGAAACTAGCCTTATCCTCTATGAGGTGACACATTCTCTGTCCCTCTCAATATTACACACACTCTGTACACCTGTGTTTCCACACGACAGCACTCGCTGACCAAATGACACCTGGTGTGTTCCTCTTCAGGAAGTAAAGCCCAACCTTACAGAGCGGATCCAGGACTACGACGTCTCTCTGGACAAGGCCCTGGACGAGCTCATGGACGGGGACATCATTGTCTTCCAGAAGTAAGGACGTCACAAAGTGTGAATGGAATAGAATCATGGAGAAACCCACTGTGAGGGACCACTTGACACAGGCAGAAATGACTGGCTACCTTCCATCTAGGGCTGAACAATGAATCAAGTTATTGAAATTGCAATATGGCACGAGAGTGAACTGCAATTTTTTTGATCAGGGTAAAATGTGTAAATAATTTATAAAACTTATAAATGAAGTATTGTAGTGCTGCAGAGATGTCCTGGGCTACATTTTTTAGTATTTTTAGTGAGAAAACATTTGATGTTAGATTAGGGGTGGGCGATACGGCCCTTAAATAATATCACCATATTTCAGGCTAATTCTGCGATAACGATATTCTTGACGATATGATAATACTGAAAAATGTTTTATTATTCATTTCAAGAACTTACAATTGAAGAACAAGAACATAAAATACAACAAAATAAAGTGTGAGCATAAACGGAACAGTTTGCTTTCAGTAAAAACAAAACAAAAATTATCTGTTCTTTAGTTTGTAAACAGCAACACTGAGTGAGATTCAGATTCTGTATAAAATATAAATAGTACCACAAAGTGCAATCAAAGTGCAAATAACAGTTGCCAAATAAACAAATGACCCTTGCATAAATGCAACTAGTGGATCCAATAAAACATTGTGGTTCTGCTTGACCGTAAGTCAGTGGTGGAGGCGTAGTCGTCCGCAGAAGACGGTCTTCATACATGTCCGGGAGTGCTGTCTTTGACATGTATTTTCTTGTAGGGATGCTATATCTAGGGTCCATCTGTTTAATAATATAATATCTTTAGCCAAACTAAACCTGATGGCTTAGCTCATCTCTTTCCAACGTCTGCTTTTTTTCTGTCAAAAGATCCGATCTTTTACGTTTACATTTAGGGCATTTGGCAGACGCTTTTGTTGAAATCTTTTGTAACCAAACCACCTCCACACTACTGACGTCACTCCCCTTTTGGAAGGGCCGCTTTCAGCCATGCTAGCTTGTTGTTGCTGAGTATGACGTCAACACGTCAACATGT
>OMKP01054554.1:0-14188 GCA_900302375.1 Bathygadus melanobranchus | reverse complement strand
CACATTTTATAATAAGATAAGATAAGATAAGATAAGATAAAACTTTATTTATCCCGAGGGAAATTGTTGTGCAGCAGTTGCAATACAAAGTAGGAAAAGACACAATATAATACAATACAAAATACAGTGCAATGTTTCCAGAATAAAATAATATATGAAATATGAAGCTATGTACATTAAGGTGCACTGTATAACATTATGACATAGAACCTACAGTGCAGAGTTTACAGTATATGGATGATAAATAAATATAGTAAATATAGTAATTAGATATTTCCAAGGTGCAAACATATATACAATACTAAACATGTTACCGGTATGATAATATAACTATGCTGTTTAATATAAACTGTTGTATAGTATATTGTATAAATCCCTGAACCGCAATACATTGGTTGGTAATAAGTCATAATGTGTGATTTATGATTGATCTCATTTCAATACAGCCAGGTAGTAATTTGGACCCTGATATTGAGTTTATGTGTAGTGTATAGCAGCCAATATAGTGTTTGTCGTCCATAAATGCAGTAAATCACTCATTTCTAAACCCTGGCTACAGCCCTGGCTGGGTTCATGATGCATGACCATCAGCACCTCCATGTATAAAACGAATCTGATGACCCTCAGACCTGTCGACCCTTGACCTCTCTACACCTTGATCTCTTGTACCTTCTCCTCCCAGGCCACTGATGCACTGATAATCAAGAAGAACACGGCCCAGATGAAAGCCTACAAGGAGGAGATATCCGACCTCAAGGTCAAGCTGGGCTCCTTGGAGCAGGCCCTGGAGCTGCTGGCGGGGGAGTTTGAGCGGGAGAAGAGGGAGATCCGTGAGAAGGCGCTGGTCAGCAGCCATGCCGGCCGGGAGGACCTGGGTAGGCTCCAGAAGCTGTTGTCCCTGCGGGAGAGGGAGATCGCCCGCATCAAGCGACTGGCCGGCATCGTGGTGGAGCAGCGTACGGAGCTGGAGCGATTCTTCCACGCGGCGCTGTTTCAGGTGAAGCAGGAGATCCGGACCAGCAGGCTGGTGTACAAGGAGCAGGCAGTGAAGGCCTACCACGTCAGGATGAGCGAGGCCAGGGCAGGGAAGCAGCAGTACCCCCTCATCCGCACCTTCCACGAGAACCCCCACAGCACCAACTGTGTCTACTCAGACATGGAAGAGGCTCAGAACTGGTACGGCCGTGCTCTTTCAACCACCTCGCGTTGTGTGCATGTCTGTCTCCACTTTAGTGGCTCATTAATGTGAGCTCCAGTAAGCCTCAGACACATTTAATAGACAACCAAACGCTTCACACTGTTTGTTTACACCTTGCTTGAGACGGTCTAAAACTAAGCGGCGGTGAATCTAGGTTAATAGATTTGACCTAAATGATTATATTTCATTATTAATTCCATTCAAATGAGTGACATATTGGTTTTGTTTTCTCCCTGGAATTGAAGGAGTCGGGTGCAGAGTGACCAAGTGGACATCGCAGACCTCACTTGGGAGCAAAAGGAGAAAGTGCTTAGGCTGCTCTTTGCCAGAATGAATGGACAAAAAACAAGGTAAAGTCCCCACAAGTCTCTGTGCCACATCGATGTCTGAGGTCAGACATAAAGACACCATGGTCACTAAAAAGCACTCTCCCTCTCTGTTTCACTGTCCTGCTGAGATAATAGCATCTATTCGGTGGTACACGTCAGGAAAAAAAATGAAATTGAAGCCACAAGTGTCTGCTAAGATGAAAAGCCAGTGATGCCATGCATGCAGTAGTACAGTCTGGACCTCCGCGTGTGACTCCTCCCTTGTTTTAATGTTTTCAACAGATATTTTCTCAGAAGAAGAGGATACCATAAAACATCAGTTAGGCTGCAACCAATTTTCTTTTCCGTCCAGCTGCTTAAAAAGAATTAAGAAAGAGTCTGGGCACAATAGTAAAAATAGGCCAGGCCACAGAGTCGTGTAGTTGGAAACAAACATCTGGTCGTGTCGATTTAGGCCTGTGCCTATTGGCCTCACTTCACGTGCACTGCCAGTTTATTTTGTTCTTTGAACACTTGTGGTCTGGCGAGAGCAGCTGGTAACATGATTTTCCAAGACAGTGTGCAGGAGATGTTAATGTATGGGCGTGCGGTGGGGCATAGAAGATGTATATACATGTTAGCAGTGGTCTGGCACCTAGTCGTTCGATTGCGGGATCCATTTACAGGATCTGGGTCCATTGCCCCGGAGTAACCCGGCCAAAAGGCCAGCTTGGGTCTTCATAGACCGGTGTGGACCAACCAATGCATTGCGCGGGCTATAATATATATATAACATGGCTCGATAGCCTCCATGCAGCTCACTGCGTGACACTGTGCCTTCTATGCTGCAGGAAACCCAGCCAGACCATGTCTGTTCCCGCGTCCATGGAGAAGAGTCAGATGGACAGCGCTGCTGCCGCAGGGTAAGGCATCAAAAGGAATGCATGAGAATCCAACGGTTGTACTCAATGCTTGTAATTACAAAGCGCTGTGCTGATTTTACTGGTACCGCATTGCGTGTTTGGCCCATAAAGCTGAGATGTTACAAAACGGTGGTCATCTTTTCGTAGGACTACAGAGGCCGTTTCGCAGATGACCTTCATGACCCAGATGCACGCGTCCAGTCTACCCTCTGACCCCAACAGCTTGCCTGATATCCACATGACATGCCCTTGAGTCTTGGGCCTGGCTCCTTACTCCCTACCCCTGGTCACACTACTGTCTGCTGCTGTATAGGTCACCGTCCCACAATATGTGTATGTGTTTTTGAGTGGATGATTATTGACATTGTGTTGATAATAAAGAAATAGCCTAACCAAGGCGTGAATTAACATTTACTTTCCCACACAAGCACATTTTTGATCAACTTTTTTTAATTAAATCCTCTTCAAACCACCTGTTTTTCATTTGGGCATGGTTTCATAGAACAGAGGGGGCTTATTCCAGTGTTATTGATATCTTATCATATAGACAATAAAATGCAAGTGCACATAAAATTAGTAGGAAATCTTCACAGAAGGGAAATATTTAGTAATATATTCATGTTTTTTTTATTTCATCATTAAGGGCAATTGCTTTAATATTGCCTCTTCAGCACAAATGAGATAAGAGAGAGAAGCTCTTTGGGTTATTTGGATCGATAAGTATGCTTCACATTTGAATTCACAGGAGACACCTTCAGACAGGCCTCGTGCTAGCCATTTATCGCCCCATTGTTGGCATGGTAACTGCAGGAGTCTTTAACGTTGCATCTTCAGCCTTCCACTGCGAAGTAATGGTTTTGATTTGTGTGTAAAAATGAATGCCCTGTGGGGGAGAAGAGTGAAGCATTAGAATCTTAAACAGCTGCAACTCTGGATATCTTATTTATATTCTCCTCTTTACATATGAACATATGCACATATGAGGTCGCCTTTAAATGATATTGCGTATTTGGCCTTCAATACCTTTCCTTACATTATGATAATATATACCGATCATCATTGTAAAAATAACATCCCAGCAATTAGCAAAGTCCGTAGGGATTTAAGATGGACTTCTAGAAATAGACCCTCACTTGTTTTCCATAGAAGTTGGTGTCCCCTCGGAAGGATCCTCTTGACCCAGTGAAGGAGAACATCGGCAGAGGAACGGGGATGGGAACGTTCACTCCAACCTGCAACAAACACGGCCAAACAATCCCTGACGGAGTAAGCTTTATAAAACAGCACATCAACGCATGCGTTGATCACAGGTAATAAGAGACGCGCCGTCGTCCTTGCTTTGGATTCAAATCCAAAACAACACACGGCGCGGTTTGAATCTCTACATCTGATTCAAATCTGAATCTGTACGTCATTTGCAAAAAGCAGAAACGATAAACAGGGCTGTAAAACCGCCATGACTGTTTTAAAGAAGAATGTTTTAAGAAACCGCGGCAATCGCGAGGACACGTGGCAGGAAGGGCTTTTCTGACCGGGATCTACTCAGCGAACAAAAAAAAAACCCCCCAACACAGAAGAGGAGCTGTTTGTTGCCTGGAGGTTCTCGAGGGGAGTGCTGCACATGGCCCGGCGCAGCATTCCCCGACATGTGAACAGCAAACACAGCGCAGAACATGGGCCCACAACCAAACAAACAACGGGGGAGAGTGTCCATATTTACGCTTGAATGTTCAACAACTAAACAAACTGAGAGGAATCCCTTTTTCGCGATGTTAATATGAGACTTTTTTTTTTTTACCCTCCACTAATCCCATCAAAACATCTTTCCATGTCTCCTGTGTTTTGGTTTAAAAGCCACATATTTGCACACGCTATTTGCAGTCTCAATGGGGAGGGGAAAGAGAAGGGTAGGGGGTGCCCATGTGTATATTTTCATTCAGCAAACATTGCTATACTTGCTGGAGAACATAATAATGGCATTATTATGATGTGTGAGTGTGTGTGTGTGTGTATATGTTTTCAAACTAAAGTGTGATGTAATTTGCGTTTGACAGATGCTGCATAGACATGGCAGGCGTCTGTGAATGTCTCCTTTCTCATGGGAGAAAGCGCGCACACGCACACGCACACGCACACACACACACACACACAGAGACAGAGGCTATAGACGCTCACCTGGCCCACGTCCACCTCATGCGTGTATTTGCGTGCCGTGGCACCGTTCGTGGTGAAGATGGCGGTGCCGTTGCCGTAGGGGTTGTTGTTGACCACGCTGATGGCGTCGTCCAGAGTGTCTGCCTCAAGAACGACCAGCACGGGCCCAAAGATCTCCTCTGTGTAGCACTTCATCTGAGGCTGCGAGAGCACAGTAGAGAACCCCACACATGAATACATACATACAGGCTTTGGGGTTCTTTATGATATGGTGCGTGTGACACCACACACACGTTTTATGTATTATATATGTGCCAAAGCGGGGACATAAACCCCATACATACTGTGACATTGCCGATAATAGTAGGCCCCACAAAGTTGCCCTTTTCGTATCCCTTGACGTGGACATTCCTGCCGTCCAGCAGCAAGGAGGCCCCCTCGTCCACGCCACTCTGGATCAGACTGTTCACTCTCTCCTTGGCCTGGGGAGTTATCAGAGGCCCCACATCTGCCCCGGGCTGGTCTCCTAACAGGGGCCCCAGAAACACACCCAGGTATAAGGTAACTTACACTCTTGCGGTGGCCTAGCGGGCGCGCATTTAGGAGCGCATCGACGGACAAGTACTCATTTAGTCGCAAGCGCACAGAAGCTATGGTTGAGAGGCACCCATGGGCGCTCCCGACAAAACTAATGTTTTAAGGGTTTCTTGCGTATAGCCACAGCATCCCTGCACTCACATGCCGGTAAATAGGGAGCCATTGGTCTTCTCTCTCCACAGACGGATTCCACAACTTCCTTCCTCAAAAGGAATCGATGCGCCTGTCCCACCATTTCTGCCCCCAGGCCGCAGATCTGGCCACAAATTTGCAGCATGGCTGACTCAACGAGCCCAGTGCGCCGGGGCAGATGTGAAGTTACAGTGGAAGCGAGAGGCTGAGACTTGTGGTTAAGGGGCGGCGTGTGTGGCCCCACAAAGGGACATACACTGAAGGCTGTTGAAAAGGTTTGTGTAAGCAGGGGGTGGGGGGTGGGTAAGGGAGGAAGGAGAGTTAGGGTGAGGGGACGGGCACCTGCGTTGACGCGAAGCGCCTTAGCACGCTCCACCAACTCCGGCAGCCAGCTCCGCGCCTCGCCCACCAAAATGGCGGTGGAGAGGGCCATGCAGCGCTGCCCGGCTGCCCCGAAGGCCGCACCCACAAGTTGATTGAGGGTGTTCTCCTTGTTGGCATCGGGCATCACCACGCCATGGTTCTTGGCTCCCTAACATACACACAAGATGCGGTTAGCCTTCCACCAGTTCTGCCTTGACATGAATGAAAGCATTGGAGCCATTACCAGCCAACAAATATTGCAATGCCATATGGTTTACCATAAATTAAGACTTTTGTATGTGTCAATTCTATGATTAGATTAATAAGACAGGAGAGGTGAGAAAACAATATAAAAGGCTCAAAATACTTTGTAAGGGAAAATAAAGTACATTTCTTGGTCAATGCTGCCACCTTCTGGCCACATCTGCCACCTTCTGGCCACGACTTAAACGTGCTATGAAGTTTACCTGGGTCTCTCGACCACTTACCATGTTAGACTGAACTCTCTTGCCATTTCTGGAGCCCCTTTCATAGACGTACTCTCCTGCTTGGTTTGAGCCCACAAAGCTGATTGCCTTGATGGCAGGATTATCGCAAATGAAATTTACAGCTACAAAAGAGAGACAAAAAAGGGTAGGAGAGTCAGATTACCACAATTGTACAGTGTTAAAAATGTATTGACGCATTGTAATAACTAGAATTAACTTGTTAAGTTGGCAATTCACCTGCATCGATCATGATCGATTATGCACTGTCGTGCAACTCCGGCCTTATAGTATCTACCTGCACACACACATATGCACGCACGCACACACACACACACACACACTCCCGCCACGGGGTCGTACCATCATGCTGGCCGTGGATGATGTTGAGCGTGCCGTCGGGGGCGCCGGCATCCTGCAGCATCTTGGCCAGCAGCATGGTGCAGCCGGGCACACGCTCCGAGGGCTTGAGGAGGTAGGTGTTGCCGCACACCAGACCCATGGGGAACATCCACAGGGGGATCATGGCGGGGAAGTTGAAGGGGGCGATGCCGGCGCACACGCCGATGGGCAGCCGGTACGTGTACGTGTCCATGTCCTTGGTGAGCGACGGCAGGGTCTCGCCCAGCATCAGGGAGGTTATGCTGCACGCGTGCTCCACCACCTCTATGGGGAGTGGGGGACAGATACGTACATCAGATACATGGGTCATGTCTAATCCAGTCACAGACAAGCTGGATAAGAAGTTAGAGCGCTGTGGGGGTGTTTTTAAGTTTTAAACTTACTGGAAAGGCAGTTAGAACAGCTCAGCGTACTACACATGTGTTTATTGCTGTATTCTGCTAAATCATTCCAAAAGAACTCCACAGGGAGGTTTTCAGAGTAACGGGCGGGCAAAGCCAAGAACTAATTTAGTGGAAATAGTCATGTTCACATATACCACAATGTGTCCAAAAAATAAAAACACAAAGACTGACGTACCATGAAAGCTAGATTAGTGAGTGCCACACAATTGCAGGGCTTGTGGCCCAAGCAACAGACCCAGAAGACTAAAGTGTACTGATTAACCCACCGCAAGTGACAGTGGTTAAAAGTCAAAAGACAACCTTGATGTTGACCGTTGCATATAGACAATGAATGGGTATACAAGTGTGTGTGTTAAAACTTACGCAATCCTCTGAACACATCGCCCTCTGCATCGGCCAGGGTCTTGCCCTGTTCCAAGGTTATCGACCGGGCAAGCTCTTTCTACAGGGTAGGTAAAGACAAGCCCCTTAATCAGTCCTCTAATCAACATTCAAGTCTTGTCACACTTAACTGTTGGTGAAATGAATAAGTGATTTAAATAACTTGGATTTGACAACATGAACTACCTTTTTTTGTTACCACAAAAACATTTCACTTACAATGTTGTCCTTGATAAGCTGCTGATAGCGTAGAAAGATCTGCTGTCGAGCCAAGATGGAGGTCTCTGACCAGGGACGGTAGGCCCGGGAGCAGGAGTCCACCGCAGCCAGCATCTCCTCCTGGGTGGCTTTGGGAAGGCGGGAAATCACCTCGTTTGTTGCCTGTGGCACGGAACGGAGACAGTGACTTTGTGGCCTGAACTTCAGAAGCTCCACAATAAAAGTATTGTGGTTACATTTTTTGGTAGCGGTTATGTTTATTTCTGTCAAATCATGTGAAAGTTGTTTGAGTTGAATCTCTTGGAAGGTCATTCAAAGGTCAAGAATGAAATACAATTGTGAGATTCAAAAACAATGATTGGCCCTCAATAAGTGGAAATAATTCATACAATTGCATTATGGGTGAGTTCTAGGCTATTGTTGATCATTAACAGCAGACAATTGGTAATTTATACAACCAGAATATCCACTTACAAGTGTGCCGATAACTTAGTGCCCAGATAAAATACTTACAGGATTGTGAATATCGAGCCATTCTGAAGTCTTGGATTCTACAAATTTCCCATCAATGAACAGCTTGGTGGTAGGCTGTGAAAAATTAGATGTCAAGTCACACCTGTGTCTTTGAACACAAACAATGATCCATGTTCTTCACTAACCTTCACAGCAGTTTTACTGTGCTGTGAAATAGCTGGTTAATGCTGATGTTATTTAAACCCCCAACTCACCACTGAAGAGGAGTAGCACTGACAGGCAGCCCGTAGTGGAACCTGTTCCAAATGACATTCTTAACCTTTCAAATATCTACACTTATGGAATCAGTCTGTTCAGTTGATGAACAGTTCATTATTAATTAGCTATTAATTATACAACAACCAATCGTATGGTGTCCATTTTTAGACAACTTGTTGAACATTGTTAGTAAGCCATTGGTAAAGCTTTAGGGCACAGTTTAGGGGACAAAGTCAAGTCTGGAGAAGCACCACAGGAGTTGGTAGTTGTTACACTCTTTGGCCAGGTGCATTTTATGAAATGCACAAACATATTAATTATAGGACAATAGCAAGTAGGCCTATTGCATTCACAGGAGATATCAAAGTGCATTTGTTTAAGATAACTGGCTGTTATCGTGTAGTCTATGAGTCAGCCACATAATGGCAAACTAATAAATAAACTAGTTAAGTATTTCCACCTGAAAAGATGTAACAATGTAACAAACTATTTTCATGTAATATAAATCACGTGATTTCAATGTAAACAATGTATGCTACAGCAATGACTTTTTTTTATTATTTTCTTACCCTTTTCTTCAACATTGATCTCATTGCAGTCGTAGCCATGTTGGTAATTATTTATGTTACTATTATTGATATTATTTAATTTATCAAATTCAAATTGTCTAGACCCCCAGGTAGGACTGTGGTCAACAGGAGAGACTGCACTCCCTGACGCACAGGCAGTTCAGGAGTAGGCGGGATCTAAACCAAACTGTGGCCCGTGATTGGCTCCGTGTGAGCACGCCTATATACGTAGCAGTATCATTGGGCACATATCGACACGAACTGTCCAATCTCTAGCCTTGTTTTACAATATCCCGCCTCAATGACAAAAGATAGCTAATAATTGGTCACTTGGTAGGAGGATTTATGCAAACTGGAAAGTTGACACATGAAAGCTAAACAAATGACAATATGACAAAGCTTTAGCAAAACTGTTGATTAGAAGAGTGATTTTCAAGACAGTTATTATTCATACAATAAGATAATCCTAATCGAGGGATTTCGAGGAACAAATCGTAGGTTAATACAGATAGGTCTATGCAAATGTGCTGCTATTATTTAGCCATCTAAAACCTTATCGGAACATATTCACAACGATGCAATTGCCCATCGTCGGCCTTGCCAAGGTATATGGATACAACATCTTGTAAGCTGCAATGCACACTAACCAGCTAATGCGAACCATATGACTCAAAGTCCTTAGTCACTGTTCAAAGATGAGGGAGGAGGGTTTTTAGGGACCCTTTCTATTGGCTGCACCATGGATGGGCTGCACAAATCCTTTTCAGCTTTTTTTTTTTTCAGCTTCCTACAAAATATCTTTCAATAGTTGTTAAAGGGATCCCTGTGTGGAAAAAAAAACATGGCAACGCATGATAAGGTGAACAGTCAACGAAAGTGATTTCGGGGAAAATGTTTCTTTTTGTGCAGTTGTGCTCATGTTGTTCTCCTATTACAGCCCATTCTTCACGGCTACTTCAGAAGTTCGTGTTCCTGGAGGGTCCGAATCGGTAAGTCATTATTTGGCTTTGCATATTTCCAGAGTTCCTCTGCGTTTAGCAAACAAGAGTGATACATAAGCTATTGTGTGTCAGCTTTTGCTCTCAAAGGTATTGAATATGAACAAATTCCAGTCAATCTAATCAAAGACGGAGGTCAGCAGGTAACTGAATTCATTGCACATTTAATGCGTTCTCCACTTCATTCATGGATATGAAATGCACGCAGAATAGTCTAATGCTTTTGGTTTTGTTGTATTCAGCTCACAGATCAATACAAGGCACTTAACCCCATGCAACAAGTGCCTGCAGTTGAAATCGATGGCATCACTTTGTCTCAATCAGTGAGCTCTCATACACACACTTCAGTCATGTCATCTATTAAAAGTTACTACTAAATGTCTTGGTAAAAACACATGCTGTGACTCTCCCTCAGCTAGCAGTAATCCAGTACATTGATGAGACCAGGCCAGGGCCAAAGCTCCTACCTGTCTGTCCCAAGAAGCGCGCCCAGGTGCGGATGATCTGTGACCTCATTGCCTCTGGGATCCAGCCTCTACAGGTACGTCTCGGACCTTCTATTTAAAACTAATACCAATTGATCAGATACAGGTTTGATTATGTTGACACACCGCTGTTGTAACACCTGAAATGCATATATTTTGTCAATATTAAAGGAAAAGCAACCTAGCTGTGATTATATTACTCATAATTGAGTTGTTGGCAGAAGTTTGCAGTTAAAACTTCAGGATTTTGGTTAATAAATTAGGCTAAAAACATGAGTTATTAATTCTCAAAACACTGCCTCTTGTCCAGAATCTGTATGTGATCCAGAAGATCGGAGCTGACAAGGTGCAGTGGGCACAACATTTCATCCAGAGAGGTTTCCAAGGTAACCATGGGGACATTTTATACAATCTGTTGCTGCATATCCTATCTACCTGACAATAACCACATTTCCCTGCTTTAATCCCCCAGCTTTGGAACCCATCCTTAAGGAAACAGCTGGGACATACTGTGTAGGAGATGAGGTAAGGGAATGTCTAATATCAATGCCTCAGATCAGCAGGCTGGATCTGGGAGGATTCATTGATAATGTAATGAAATGTCCCTGCTTTAGCTATCCATGGCAGACATCTGTATTGTGCCACAAGTCTACAATGCAGAGAGGTAATCTTTAAAAACAATTACTTAATACAAATACTGTACTTAAAGTTATTGTGCCACAAGATTCTCATCACAAAACCCTTCTCAAATCAGGTTCAAAGTGGATGTTGGCCAGTACCCGACTATTGACAGACTGAACCAGACCTTAATGGAGATTGAGGCCTTCAAATTGAGCCACCCATCCTGCCAACCAGACACACCTGCTGACCTGCGTGCTTAGGATGCATGGCTCAGCAATGCTATTGTATATTCTTTGAATAAAAAGGACTTCAGAATCAGAATTCCTGTGCCAATACGATCCTTAAAAGTCCAAGGGAATGTGTAGGTTTACATTTTTATTAACATTTGATACAATTTAATATTTAAACTTAAGCATATTGTACAAAGTTTGGGATTTTCTCCACAAAGACCTTTTAGTCAGACGCGTTCCACCAATTGTTGATCTGTCGAAGTATAACGCTGAAATTATGTATGACGAAGGCATGAAGATCTATTGTACAAAAACATTATTTTTAGTGTCCAAGAGGTAGAAAATAAGAGTTCTATTCTGAAAAATGTTTTAAAAATGAAAGCTGTTATATGATGATTAAAAAACCAACAAAAAAAAAAACACATTTGCGCCACAGAACAACACTACATATAAAATAATTCCTTTAATGCCTTTTACTCATCACTAGGGATCTCCACTTTATACTTCATGGCTTCGTTGTAGAAGGTTCTGGAACAGTCCGATCCACCAAACACCAGCAGGGTGCACTGGAGACCAGCAGCCCCCTGCTGGTGCTGCTGGGACGCAGTGAGGTGGGACCAGCCCAGGCTGAGCAAGGCGTGTCCGGCCCGGGGCACAGAGCACAACAGGGGAGCCACGACTGTGCTCCAGGAGCTGGTGTCTAAGAGATCAGGGTTGGGGTTATTTTGGTTTTTATTCAAAGTCATGATAAGTCTACACATGCAAAACTACACACAATATTGAATACTAAACAAGGATAGGCTAGCGGTTAGGGCGTTTGACTCCTAGCCGAAAGGTTATGGATTCAAACTCCAATGTCCACAGTTTACATATAGGCATCCCGGATTAATGTCTGACCCCTACCTGCTCAGTAATGACATTTAATCACATTGGATAATCAAAAGTGTCTAAATGACCACAGAGGGGTTTAGTATAAAGCCATCATGGTCATTTTGATTGCCATGATAGCACTTGCACCGTGACCACTTGGTGCACACAAGTGTAAGTAAGTTCATACATAGGGAGACAGCAGTGGCAGTACCCACCCATGTTGAAGACATGAAGGTCCTGCAGGTCTCCGATGGAACTGCAGCCCCCGCTGATCAACATCCTGTTGCCAGGTACTGGCAGGGCCGCATGGAACCTGTTCCAGAACACACA
Organism: Bathygadus melanobranchus; assembly: GCA_900302375.1. NCBI lineage: Eukaryota > Metazoa > Chordata > Actinopteri > Gadiformes > Macrouridae > Bathygadus > Bathygadus melanobranchus. The sequence continues at coordinate 1,787 of OMKP01054554.1, read as the reverse complement.
CATGGTGGAAAAATAGGTCAACTGACACTAGTTGGTCTATCAAGTTAGAGAAAACAGAAGAAAAATAAATCACCACTGACATGACAGTGTTCTGACAGTGTTGCTAAAATGACAAACTGGAATGGATCTACATTTACTAGAACTACATTATACGTTTGTACTACATTAATGATGTTTGCGGTTTGACACATTGGAAGATAATGTGGCTATGCTGCATGATTTTGTGAAGACTAAAAGACAGATGCCCACAGCAATGGTTGAAGAGCTCTCACCCCCGAGGCAATGGTGCCATGTTGTCACATCTCACAGCTGTGTACTCCATGAATCCTTCACAGCATAAAAATAAAACCCTTTTTAGTGTAAGGCAGGAAGACAAGTTCAGTATTTTACCCAGATCTAGAATATCATCTTACCAAGATCTAGAATATGAAGATCGTTGAGGTAAGTCGCCGTGTTCCGGCCACCGAAAACAATCAACTTGTCTGAGAGTAAAATGCTTGAATGCCTGTTGAATGTGACTAATTATAATCAAAGACACTGTCTCTAACCTAATTAACAGTTGATGGCATGTCAATGTTGATAAATAATATAACCCATGATAAACAATACAGCATACTAACCCAAACCTAGGCAGAGGCTTGTCTCCCTCCACGATGGGCTTGTACCACAGTTCATCTCCAGGGTTGAAGATAGACAGAGAATTAGTGCAGGCTTTATCCCCAGAGTGACTGCTTGGATGAACTCCACCAAACAGGTACAGTTCCTTCTTGTAAAAGGTTGCCGTGTGATGCGCCAACGTCGGAACATTTCCTTTAGCCTAAGCGGGGGGAAACCTTCAATTCAATGATCAAAACAGCAGTTTTGGTCATTGAACTTCTCATTCAATTCAATCATTTCACTTTAAATTAATTTCACAATGTGAGCAAAACACCCACAGTGACAAGCTTCCACATCCAGGTGTCAGTATTGAGAATGTACAGGTCACGGTAGACGGTGTCCTCTCCAAAGCCACCATACACAAACAAAGACTTAGAGTCTGGGTCAAAGGTCGCCGAGTGGCCATGCACACAGGGCGGTGTGGGCCCCGGGATAGAAGAGTTCATGGGAAACCAGAAGTCGTGTTCTGAAAAATGCATACATAACATGGAAATAAATAACTGTCCGTGTCTGCAGAAGCCACAGAAGAAAAAATGTCCTCTATGGACATAAATGGTAAATGGACTGCATTTATATAGCGCTTTTATCCAAAGCGCTTTACATTTGCCTCACATTCACCCATTCATACACCGACGGCAGTGTCAACCATGCAAGGTAACAACCAGCTCGTCGGGGGCAGTTAGGGTTGGGTGTCTTGCTCAGGGACACCTCGACAATTAGCTAGGCGGAGCCGGGGATCGAACCTGCGACCTTCCGGTTGCCAGACTAACGCTCTACCCCCTGAGCTACTGTCGCCCCCCCACCCTAGTTTCTATATGCTCAGCGTTGGTTTCTAGTTCTTCTGATTTGTGCAAACACTGTCTGGTAGTTGTGAAGGAAAGTGCACATTTTATAACAGAAAGGTGAAAATGGATTAAAATAAAATCATAATAAGCAATGATTGACTAACACTTAATGTTTTCCCCTTTCATGCTCCCCACAATCAATTGTCTAGCCAAACTAAACCTTGCAAAGTATGACAACATGAGCATTTGCGTATTGCATTATTAATATTATTTGTGACGCCACAAAATGGAGCCAAAATTATAAAATGACTCGTACCTATCTCCAGTTTCCACAGAGAGTCTTTA
>OMKP01054549.1:5156-17687 GCA_900302375.1 Bathygadus melanobranchus | reverse complement strand
GGTTCAAGTCCCGCATGGTGCAACATATCGGGGCTGGTTCCCGGGCCTTTCTGTGTGGAGTTTGCATGTTCTCCCCGTGTTCACTCGGGTTCCCCCCATAGAACCCCACAACAAAAACATGCAGAAGAACAGATTGCTCTTCGGTCCTGTCCCTGACCAGGACAGGACTGAGCGCTTGGACTTGGTCCCCGGGCGCCTTACTGATGGCTGCCCACTGCTCCTGGCTTTCCCTGGGGGAGGACGGTCAGGATGGGAAAAACGCAGAGAAGGCATTCCACCGGCGACGCCAATAATTGCATGTGTGTGTGTCGCCGCTCACAGTGTGTGGTTGAAGTGTCGACTGTGTGGCAAATAAAGGACGATTGTCCTCTGATTACTATAACCAGATAACTACAGATTTAGTCAATGGATACGTAACACCTTTTTCTAGTGCCAATCTGATCCAATGAAAGGTAAGGTAAGAAAAATCAGGGTTACATATCAAAACAATTGCTTGGCAGGTAGATTTTTGCACTCTGGCAGATAAAAAGACGAAATTCAAAAATACATTTGGGAGCCTGCAGAGTAAAACCTCGAATATACTGTATAATCAATGGGCATTTTTTGCACGTATTCAAAAGTCACCTTGAATTAATGACAATTTCATGGCATTTGGAGCAGTTCTGAGATTAATGTACAGTATATACTGTATGCTCATCGGCTAGTGAGGCTAACCGAGTGCACTAATGGCATCTCATTATCTTCTATCCATGGCAAGATGCCCACTCTGTCATCCCTGTGAATGGCGTCTTGGAGATCAATTAAGCTGTTAAATAGGCACCAGGTTCCTGCTGTGCCAAGGTGAGGTGTACATACGCACCCCCCCCCACCACCACTCTATCTCTCTCTCTCTCTCTGTGTTCTCTCCTGACTGTCAGATTCTGTCTCGGTCCAGCAGGCACAGTGAGGACCCAGGCCAGTTGTTGTCCAGATGGTCTGTAATGATTAGGGGGCTCTTGGAAGCCATCAATCTACTCAGATGCTGTGCAGCTGTGGACTTCTTCTTGCATGTGTAAAACATCAGCGGAAGACTCTGGAGTTAGTCAGATACAGTCTCCTGAAACAAATTGCTACAAATGTATTGCTCTGCATATTTCTTCATCTCAAGCCAAACCAGGAGTGGGGTAGTCATTTAGTTTCTCAACAGCTTCTGTGGATGAAAGGAAGAGAGAGAGAGAGAGAGATACGCCACCCGCAGTAATGTGTCTCCCTGTTCCCCAACAGGATGAATGGGGTAGTACAGGGCTACATTGATATACTGAACACTGCCCAGTTTTCAATTTAGCAGTAGCAGTAGCAGCAGATGCGTTAACATCCTAGCTCCCCTGCCTTTGATTCTCTCCCCTGCTCTCATAACAACAGTGTCACCCTCCTCCTCTCTCTCTCTCTCTCTCTCTCTCTCTCTCTGCCTGTAGCGACTACAGTGACCAGACTGTGTCAGGTGTTGTTGCGAGAGGGAATGCTATCACCAGAACATTGTTTTGCCTGTGTTTTCTCACTCGCCAATACGGTTTTTAATCCTCCCCACACAAATCCCTGCTCTATACCTCCAACAGCTCACTGACAGGCAGCACAAATGTATTGCTGCCTAATGCACTGGCCTTTGATGTTTCCCTTGCTTAGAGAGTGAGAGAGAGAGAGAGAGAGAGAGAGATACAGAGAGAGACAGAGCGAGAGAGAGTCAAAGGGAGATTCTCAATAATTGGTGAAGGGAAAAGTGGGCCGGTATGTCGATTTGACTTCACCATTGTTATCTTTCCGTAGACTAATCTTGCTGAGAAACACCAGGCATCATTGTGATGTGTTTACTTTCTGACAAGACTAGAGATTTTGGGGGTGGGTTTTTGGGGGTGCCAAAACCCAGGAGAGGCTTGTTAACAATGTGAATTACTTTTAGTGTCATTCATCATCAATCAGTCAGCGTCTGTGAGCCATTTTCTTTTCAGCCATCCTTGTTTAGCTAGCTACAAACTGATTGTTTATTCAAACCCAACTCCATCTGTGTGTGACAGATGGAGTTGGACTGATCGGATAGTACCTTGGAAATACTCTCCTGCTTTACTGCTTCCCAATTATTGTTGGGAGTCTTTATCTAATCCAGAAACTTTGACACCGAAGGGAGTGTTTTAGCTAAACTATTACGTTATGGTTCTCAGAATCGCTATTGCTCATATTACTGGAGGAGGGATGAAGGAGTGTGTATATATGTGTGTGTGTGTGTGAGCATTTTTGTGTGAGGGTGAGCGTGTTTTGTGAGAGGGTGAGTGAGTGCGTGTGTGTCTTTCTATTTGTATGTCGTGTCTGTTTTGTGTAGGACGACAGAGAGCAATGACAGTTAGTGGGCAATGCAATGCATTTATTGCTTAATCGTGCAGTGACTGCACTGCTTATGTCAGCGGTCTCTCTCTGCCCCACCCCCTCCCCTCCCCACGCGTGTACACACACACACACACACACATCACAGGACGTGGCATTCCTGTTGAACAAATATTTGAAGTCCAAGTACCGTACATGCTGACCAGCTATGCTCTATTCTCTACACGTGGCCTGTTTATCTCACACTTGTCATTGGCTATCTCTATGCCTTCAACAATAACAAAACATATACAGGGCAGAGATCTATTTTGATCAAACCTGAACCCTTGGCTGGCTAGTGAAGAGCTCATCCCCATATTTGCTTTTGTCCTTCCCCAGTGCTTCCTGCTCCCCCAGCGCTCTGGCCGTCTGTTCGGGGTCAGCTGACTCACAGACAGACAGGAGGGGCTGTCGGCTTTGCCCACAAATCCATGATGTCATCTGTAGTCTCTTGACTTTTATCATATGTTTACTTTGCGTTACGGGCTGCCAATTGAACCCGCCCGCAGCTCAAATCTCGTCGCCCTTGCACCATGTTTGTTAAGAATCGGATTTAGCTAGAGTCTAAAGGAAAATACGTTTTTATTTCAAAACGTAAGAGTTAAGTTTTGGATCTGGTCTGAAAGTTGTATTCATCTGTCATCAGAGTGGTGGAGCCAACTGTGGGCTAGGTTGTAGATGATCTGTCGCATGGTGGTGGCTCATTTATGACTCTCATCAGCCCTGCTGTGCACTAGGGTGTATTATTGGCTTAGAAACGAGAGTGTGGATGGTGCACAGGTATTAGGCATTTGGAGAAACTATCTCTCTCTTTCTCTGTCTATCTCTCTCCCTCTCTCACTCTTCTCTTTCTCTCACTCTGTCTGTCTCTATCCCTCTCTCTTTCTCTGTCTAATTCCCACTGGATGTGGGCAGACTACAGTGGTTGTATTGTAAGTCCTTCTCCTGGTGGTTTCAATGAATACATTCTTCATTTTGGTGGTAACATGGGTACTACTTCCTCAAGTCAAGCCAAATCAAGTTTATCAATACTCTTTAATTATCGATCCAGAAACTTTAATGACTTTTTATTTTGTTTTTGTTTTTGTTGAATGTTTTTTCTAATTGTGCTTTTATTGTACTGTTGTCATTGAGGACCCCCTTGAAAACAAGATGCTATCTCAAGGGGTTATTCCAAATAGAGGAAGAAAGGAAATAATTATCAAGGAAGAAACCTTGAGAAGGAACTGAGTTGGGGATCCCTCCTTCCAGGGACGAGTGCAATGGGCACCATAATGGACATACATACATTATTATAAGCAAACATTGTAAGTACAAGTTAAAAAATGGAAAAATAGTATCGTCCAAGAGGATGAGGTGCTAGCTGGTAGCAGGTGGGGTGGCCAGGCATCCAGTCACGATCGCAACAACACTCTAAAACAGAGACATATTTATGGATAGATGGGGCGGGGTGGACTGTAGGAAACCCAGGGTAGTGCTGGCTAACAGGTCGATTTAGTTGTAATGAGATCTGAGGAACACTCCTCCGAGCCAAATGAGAGAGTAAAGTGGTAGGTTTTAAGTTTGGATTTGAAATGTTCAGCAGAGTCAGCTTCCTTGATTAAAGACTGCAGACTGCTCCACTGATAGGGCGCTCGATAAGAGAACACTCTGTTTCCTGCTGATTTCTTTGTAACTTTTGGAATTGATAGAAGGACAGCTCCTGAAAAACAGAGGGGCTGAGAAGGACGACAGGGAATAATAAGGTCCTTCAGGTAGGATGGTGCTAATCCGTGCAGGATTTTATAGGTAAGTAGTAGCAACTTCAAATAATTCATTGGAAGCCAGTGGTGGGAGGAGAGAATAGGAGTGGTGTGGTCTACATTTCTGGTTCTAGTTTGGAGTCTAGCCGAGTTTGGTAAACCAGAGAACAGTGCATTACAGTAATCTAGTCTATATAATCTAGTCGATATAAATGCGTGGATGATATTAGTCTGATTTCAGCAATGTTTCTAAGATGAAAGAATGCAGTTCTGGTAATGCTTTTTACATATTGATCAAAAGAAAGCATATACTGTAGGTCGAACAAGACACCGAGATTTTTGACACAGGAGGTTTGGGCCGATAGTAGAGCCCTCAAAACAGTGTGACAATTGTGTTTGTTGTTGCTTAGGGCCGATGATTGCCAGCTCTATTTTCCCTGTTAAGCTGAAAGTAGTTTTGGGACATATGTCTTTTAATTCCATAAGCTAATTCCATAGCTGTAAGTAATATCGGCAAGAGGATGCATGTAGATTTTAACCTGTGGGCCTTGATCAGTCAATACACCACAGGTGTGCAGCCTCACCCAGCCAGACTAATCAGCCTGACTCGGGCCGGGTGAGGCTGCTTAAACCACACACACTCCACAGATGCGTTAGTGGATGTGTTGATTAAGCAAGTTCATCCAAGGAGATGGTGCTGAACTGCAGGAGGGTTGCTTCAGCGGGGGGTGCACGTGGTGCTGCTCTCGCAGGATGTTCGAGATGAATTTCTGTTCTTATTGATTTGATTTTGTTTGAAGAATTCCTAGAGTTTGCCTGCTGAGAGGGCGGAGTCCACTTTCTGAAGTTGTTCTTTTTTGTTTTACAGTGTCAAGAGAAACGTGGGATTGTTTTTGTTTAAATTAATGATGCTGGAGATGTTTCTAGATGATAGACTTCAAGTTTAGTCGAACGCCATTTGCATTCCAGTTTTCTGCAGCTTCGTTTGAGGGTGTCTTCATTGAACCATGGCACGGGTCTTTTTGTAGTTCGCTTTTTAACAATAAGAGGAGCAGGAGAGTTGATGGCTGCAGATAAGGCAGTGTTGAAGTGATCAGTGAGACTATCCACAGAGCCCCTATAGTCAGAGAGAGGAGCAAGAGACGGGTAACATCTGCCATGGCTGCAGGGGTGATACGACGGCAAGTAGCCTGGCGGTCATCGCGGGGGCAAGATACCACCACCTGGAAACACCACAGGCCAATCAGACAGATTATTCACCTGATAGAGAACTCATCCACGGAAAGTGAGTATGGGCCCGGTGGTTGGTAAACATCCTAAGCTAAGAAGACTGAATCTGCAATGCTGAGGAGAAAGGAATTAGTTATTTTAAGAGATTAGGGCCACTCCACCAGCTTTTTTTGATACTTAAGATAATTGTGAGCTAACGTAGTTGGATGGGGTAGCTTCGTTTCATGGTAGATATACGTTTGGTTTTAGGCCGAGGACATCTTATTTTCAACAATTCGATCCTGGACCAAGAGCGCTTTAGTTGAAAGCGATCTGATATTCAGGAATCCAATTTTGAGCTTTTTCGGTATGTTAAAGTTAGAGAGTTGGGTTACCACTCAGCTCTGAGGAAGAGGAAGTTGGAGAAATAGCAAAGAGATTCTTGCAGATTTGCGGTGTAAAGCCTTCGCCTGCGGGCTTTACACCTTGAGAGTACGGGGCAGCGCCACAATACTAATAGGTGTACGTGTACTATAAACCTCCAGTCGCTGCTGTGACCAATATTAACATACGGAGGAGCCTCAGCATTATGTGTTACATCACCCAGGCTAACAAGCTTAGTTAACCCAACCAGTGTTCTCGATTCTGCAACGTTGGCTAGTAGGCTGCTAGCAGGTTCGCTAATCGCCTCCATCCCAGCATGCTGTAAGTGAATGTGTCACGCCTGGCTAAGACATCTATCTATGTTTTCTGACATAATTGAAGAACCTAACCCAGTAGGCCATTTCTCATCGGCACACCAGGGCGGCTCCACGGGGAGGGCCAGTTATCTACAAAACCTAGACCCCGCTCTAAACTATATTGTGCCAGCCAACAGTTTAGGGACATTAATCTACTATAACGCTCAACATTAACCCTGACAGAGAGAATTAATCAATGCCAACACATCTTTCTGGTGAAATCCGTGTGCTGAACTATGTTGCTTTTTGTGACTAATGATAGTCTCATCTTAGTATCTTTGGTGCCAACATGAATTAGGATGTTCCCAAAACTAGTGTCGGCATTGGCGGGCGTGTGTAATCTAACTTTACATGTAACAGTGTCACCTATGACTAGTGCTTTTCCCCCTGAAAAAGACATGTGAGGATGGCTGCCTGCCTTCGCAAGTGGTGCTGCAGACAGGGTGCCCTGGACAGAGCTAATACTAACACCACGAGACTGCCTGGCAGGTGTCTTCTCGGTGCTCTCTGGCGTATCTGTGTTTTCTATGGATGCTGTATTTTGCTAGCTAGCTTTTCTACGAGGGATGCACTAAATAACAATCGAGTTATATAACAACAGCGCTAAGTTTAAGATACTATTTCACAAAAGTTTTAGCAGATGGGGGCAGAGTCTGAAAGAGAGACAGGGAGTCAGAGAGAGTGTGACTTCCTCTCTCCCCCGACCCCTTTGCTGTTTCTGGCAAGGGAAGGGAACAGAGAGATAGACCGGCCCCCACCTGCTCCACTCTATTCCTGCTTGTTATTGAGCAGATATTGATAGTATTCGTGAGCAACCATTCAGACTAACTAATGCGGTTTTGTTCAATATGCCATTGATTATGACAAATGTGTAAATTGTGGACTGTCTCTTAAGATTTACTACCACTGTATTTGTCCTCATTCTTCATGTCAGCGATGTTTATTGAGCGTGCATTGTAAATGTGTGTGAAAGAAGTTAACTTTAACTCGACATAATTGTAACAACACCTGGCGCGGGCATGCTACCAAACTTGAAATTGTCTCTTTTTTATCTTCGAGCTAGATGGAAAATTGTATATACACACATATATATATATATATATATATATATATACAGGCAGTTGGCACAGGGACTGCATTGTTTGAATTGGTAACTCATATTAGGTATGAGCACATAGCCTCCCTGCTGAGAATGTAGGGCTGTATCGCTACCCATAATGCCATTGGATATCAGTCAAAGGAAATAGAGTTTAACTACAAGATGTGTCTCCACATTTGTTTTCCAGAGATATCTGCTCCGGCAATTGGAAAGACATTGGCCTAAATATCTACTGTTTTGAATGGATGTTAACGCTGCATGTGTATTCAATACTCACATATTATTGCAATGATTACTTGATTAATCATTAGAATTCCAAATGTTAGTTTTTGAGGCATGCTGACAGGTATATCATGTTGTCAATTGATTTTGTGCCACTTTAAAGTTGGGCTTATCTGTAGCGCCAAACACAAAAGGCCTGAAAGGATATTACCAAATATAACCAGTTGACTATTAATGAAGTCAATTTCCCTTAATTAGTTACTTAGGTAGTCTAGTATTACAGGCACATGCAGTCATTGACATCAACAGGGGTTTGAGCCCCTGCCCTTTTGCCTTATTAAGAAAAAGTACCCTTTTTTGCAGGTTGAAAAAAATAAAAACAATTAAATACAGTACATCTATGTATGTGTGGAGTGTGTGTGGTTGGTGGCTGGTTTAAGCAGCCTCACCTGGCCTGAGTCAGGCTGATTAGTCTGGCTGGGTGAGGCTGCTCACCTGTAGTGTATTGACTAATCAAGGCCCACATTAAACCAGCCATCACCACACACACTCAGGGAGGCCGCTAGCATGCTAGCATTGTACCACCTGCGCTGTCTTCGTTCATCTACAAACTGCAATATACCAGTTTATTCAACAACATCCACTTGTGTACCTATCATGGGGAAGCCCTGGAAAGCCACTTTATGTGGCGTGTGGCAGGAGCTAACTGCTACACTATGTATGTATCTTTGCGTGTTGCCTGGTGCCCGGCCAACCTGGCTGATTGATATGCGGCCGCGGCTCCTTCTCTCTGATACTTTTCAATGGAGAAAGAAACTCCTGTCACAAACAATCCACCTCAAAATGACTGCTAAAGTCTGCTCAGCATGTGCACATTCAGCTCCTCCCCCATACACCATATACGGGCATATCATCTGCTACCAAACTTTCATGTTACAATCCTACACAATTTGAGAGTATTTCAACCTCATGAATTGGAACTTTATTTGTTACATTCAATGTGTGAAATGGCTATGTTTGAGGGCTACCTGCCCCATCGAAATCCATGAACTGGTGTTCAAGAAAGTGTTGTTATTTGACACATCTGGCACACTGTTTATCGTTACTGTTAAAATAACATGGTTTGATCATCGACTGTATAAAATAGGGTTTGATTTAGGGTGTAAAATTAAATTCAGCATTGAAATGGCAGCCAATAGAGATGTAGAGGTGTTACTTTGAGCAAACAGGGGCTCCTCGATGATGCAACGTCTAGAGCAGGCCAACTCATTCCAGACACATATTTAAGCACACGTTATTTTGAGCCCCGGTCCCTATGGAAACCTGTGCATGTCCCTGTAATCTTATCTACCGTACAGGTTCAGATCTTTTGTCAGGTACTACTAGTGTAGCGTTATCAGAACCCTCCTACTACTATTACTATGAGCTGCTGTGTGTGTGCTCTCCTGGGAGAGATGAGCTGGACTTAATTCAGTTGGCTCCATTCACACACGGGTTCCCTTAGTGTGTGAATGAATCAAGACTATTCATGTTTTGAGCAGTGAATCATGAACTATGCGTCTTAAGAATATTCCGAATCATAACAATAGTTCAGAACCTGTGTAGTTAATATTGTAAAAACATGACTAATACGTTTCTGTGTACACTGCTTGCTGCTGGTTTCACTTTCAGTTGAAAAAAAATCTGGTATGTTTTTTAGTGTAAGAGAGCGAAACGGGGAGATTTATATCTAATTGACGGAAAACGCGATTAAGATGTCGGCGAACACTTCTGCGGTCACAGCATTAAAGCAGTGGTTGGGGATATAATCCAGCTGTGTTCATGAGGAGCAGCATTCTGTCATCCTCATGATTCTGTCTCAACCTGAACGGATGGCTTTGGTGTCTGTTTCAACAAGGCAGCGGTTTATTTATCTATGCGTGCATAGCTACATGTTGCCAAATTATAAGTTGCACTGAATATCTTGGCTACTGAGCCATTATTCATAATAAAAACCCAATTATGTCCTTATGGTATTAACACTGCCCGGGGTCTGGTGTCTGTATTATATGATAATATTCAGAGGTTCGCCCCTCCATCACTCATTCACTTAACGAGGCAGGGGGAGGAAGAGTTGGGAGTTACAATATCAGATATAAATTGGCAGGCTGCAATTATATTGGTACACTCATCATCGATATGCATTGGGTATGGGTTCTTGCAGTTTAAGGTTCTGCATAGGACATAGGTGTAGTCCAGGTCACAGCTTAAGTACCTGCCCGAGGCTCCACCCCAAGCTGTTATAAGGTCTGGCAATTTCTGTCCTATTTTGAGATTGACTTCCCTTCCATTAATGCAATGTCTTTTTTATTCAGCATTTGTGTTTTTGTACTGTTTTTTTTTTTCATTTCTATTAAGTTTACTAACCTTATTACTTGTTATGTTTCTATGTTTATCTTGCCGGGGTTCGGGGTTCGATTCCCACTGAGTGAGTACAACCTTGTTAAGAGTCTATGGACGCATAGTATCGTAAGACGCTTTAGATAGAAGCGCCGTCCACCAAATGGCATACATTGAAATGATTATGCAGGAGCTGTGTTCGTGTGCCTGCGTGTGCTTATGTTTGGTGTTTCCACGGCTGTGCCATGGCAGGCCTCACACAAGCCTCTCACTCTCACTGCCATGTGTGCTGTGATGCAGTAGAGCACAGACTGAATTTATACTTTGATGTGAATCATCTGGAGGTTTCCCTCGTTTGTCTTGAAGTTATTTTAAAGTGAAAATATTACAGTGCAGCAAGGGAATGCAGCAAGTATCCTCAGACTTAGAGAGGACAAAAGCAAAAGTGTTGAGTATTGTCTCATTTAATAACATGTCATACTAACTAGATGGTACATTGTGCTATATATTGGACCTCAAGAAAGTTCTGATTATGTATGTGTTATTGTATGTTAGTGGTATATAAATCTTGTCCTTATGCATTTATTTTACTTGTTCATTTTTTAATTGAATGTGATTCACGTTAAGATGAGAGATGAGACTTACGGCACACCAGTTTTCTTGTTTGTTACTTTGTCATTCTCAGTAATTAGAATTTGTGACTGTAATCTTGTGTGTGTATTTGTTTGTGTGCAAGTGGGTTTTGTTTGTATCTGTGGGAGTCTTTTTATGAGGGAGTTGTCCCTGTTTACAATTACTAATTGTTTGCAAATTGCAAATTGTGTGTGTGTGTGTGTGTGTGTGTGTGTGCCTGTAAAAGCATGTTCTTCCCCTGTCTTTGCAGTGAGAAGGTGGCCATTGAGACTTTAGTCTGTCGCGTCAGCCTCAGTGTCCAAGTATTTACTCTGTGTGAATATTTAATTTGTCCAGCAGAGGGCAGTCACATTGCATCGCAAATGTAGCAAAGATTACCTCTGTTTAAGTACACTTTCGCTTTTGGGGATCTGGAATACACCAGAGTATTGATAAATATTTGTAGATCAGCAATATGTGTTCAATGTGTCTTTTGTTATTTACTTTATAATTACAATTAGTACAATTCCGATCACTTCACAGTTCTGTACACAAGTCTAATGTTACTAAGCAATGGAGCCATGAGAGGGCAGTGTTGTATTGTTTGCATACAGCTTGTTAAATTGTTAAAACTCGAGGATTTTACACAATAATAATTAATATCTCGACAACTTCTATCCTGGCTGACCTTGTGAGTCCCACAAGGGTTCACCACATTGAACCATGGTCATAAAATATTTCACCAAAATGTTTTTATTTTATTAAAACACCTTGTCTTACATCATATTGTGATACATGGTTCATAGTGGTTCATATTTTCTTATTTTATATATATATATACATATACTAGAGTGTGTGTCATCTTAAACTTTGATACAAATCCACTAACAGTATTTCTCTCTCTCTCTTTCTTCTTCCCACGCACTTCCACCCTGTGTGCCTCATGACGTTGAATCGTCAACTCACCGGCACTTACATGCATGGTCTACAGAAGGCATTGTGTTGTGTTGCTGCTTGCCCAGAGCAGAGAGTCGCAGCGTAGGCGGCTGCAGCCTTGAAGCGTCGCAGGACGCATATCGCTTCGGGGCGACACTAGGTCAGGGGGTCGAGACGGTTGTCTGGCAACCGGAAGGCCGCTGGTTTCGATCCCCGGCTCCCCCTACCTAAGTGTCGAGGTGTCCCTGAGCAAGACACCTAACCCTAACTGCTCCCGGCGAGCTGGTTGTTGCCTTGCATGGCTGACACCGCCGTCGGTGTATGAATGGGTGAATGTGAGGCAATGTAAAGCGCTTTGGATGAAAGCGCTATATAAATGCAATCCAGTTACCGTTTAACATGAATGGCGTGTTCCCACCGCCTTGAGTCTTGAACCCATGACGGCTTCTATTTTTTATCTGTGTAAATGCCTCATTCTCTTATTTCTATATCTGGTCACGCGTGTTAATTGGATTGGAAGAAGATGAAACAGGCAGCCAAGGGGTAGCCCCGCCCCCTCGCTGCGATTAACAATGCAAATTTCCGGCTAATAGAGCGTGGGGTATTGACATTGCAGTGGGTGTGTGTGTGCCCTTTGGGCTGTTGTGAAATTTCTGTGGAATCGTCATTAACGTTGGCTTTGCATATTATAGAAAAACAACATGTAATTTTGATGGTATGTTCGTCATTTAAACAACAGAGCTGTGTTGCTGGTGTTTTGGCCACGTTGCTCATCATCATCTAATTAGTATGACTATTTCAGAAACCAAGCATGTAATCCATCCTTTATATGCTGTCAATCGAGACAGCCTAACCTAAGTTATGGTGAGCAGTGTAAGGTCGTGACCTCACATAGTTTGCCTGGAGACCTGACACGCCTGCATGCAAACACACACGCACACGCTCACATGTTCATGCATGCATACACGCAAACACACATACACACACACAAATATATATACACACACACACACACACACACACACACACACATATATATACACACACACACACACACACACACACACACACACACATATTCACTCAGCTGTCGGTCAGAGTATCTGGGGGCCTGGAGGGAGCTGTCACTTACTGAAGTGAGCTGTATCATTTCAATGTGGTCGTTTTTGCAAATGAACGATGTTTACCTTTCCTTGTC
>OMKP01054541.1:0-12173 GCA_900302375.1 Bathygadus melanobranchus | reverse complement strand
TTTCCAAACATTTGTCTCCACTAATAAACACAATGCTGTGTCTATTCCTGCTGTGGCCATCCATGCGTGGCGGCGCTGCACTGAACCGAGGTTTACGTCGCCACTCTTCACTGAGTTGGCGCGGTATTTGAATGGTAAACTAGAAAAGAAAACAGTGGTTTTATTCGGTATTTTTCCACGTCTATATGGAGATAAGTCAGGATGTCAAAACGAAAACAACCAAGCCTCGGACAATTTGGATTCACCAAAAAAAACAAAGACAGCGACAACGAGTGATGACAACAATGCACCATCTACAGCTAACGTTGCTGGTTCGATCCCCGGCTCCGCCTAGCTAATTGTCGAGGTGTCCCTGAGCAAGACACCTAACCCTAACTGCTCCCGACGAGCTGGTTGTTACCTTGCATGGTTGACTCTGCTGTCGGTGTATGAATGGGTGAATGTGAGGCAAATGTAAAGCGCTTTGGTTAAAAGCGCCATATAAATGCAGTCCATTTACCATTTATACCATATCACAATATTACGATAGCAAAAATCCAAGACAATATCTCGTCTCATACTACAATAACAGGAGGAGGAGGAGGAGTACAACAGTGTGGTAGGGAGTTTCATCAGATGGTCTGGGGAGAATCACCTCCAGCTCAAAATCGGCCAGACCAAGGAGCTGGTGGTGAACTTCCAACATAGCATACATACCCCCAACCCCTATTACCATCCAGGGGGAGGAGGTGAAGAACATTTCCCAGCCTGGGAATCAATAATGTTACCACATGGCACAGTATTGTCTATCACAGTCAAACAATTTTTCCTAACGTACCCCCTCTAAGATATTTATTTCAGACAAATACCCCTTCCACCAGCATAAAACAAAAAACCCTGAAAATGTAGGGCATGTTATTTTCTGTAAACATGAACATTAAATGGGTGGTGAAAATATTTTTTGTGAGAAAAATGGGCTTGTGGGTCACTCGTGATTTTTGTCATTCATTGGAACGATTTACGGAACTTGCACGTTAGTATTCAGTTTTATTTAAATTGGTATTTTACCCCTGCAATCCTTCCAAGTCTATCACACCAGCACATTAGTGGCCTTAGTTGTGCAGCAAGGTATATAGATGTCCTCGAGGAGCTGCAACGTTGTGAATCTTAACCATGTTTACAGTGTGACAGATTGTAACCACAAAATATTTGCTTAATTTCGGCTTTCAGTAGACTAGCTTCTGATTTCTTCCGCTAAAGAGGCGCCACCAGCCCGCACCAGCTGGTCAAAGCCACGCCCACCAAGCATCTATTTGCTTCACGCCAGGAACCGCGACCAGTTCAGTTCACGACCAAAGGCCTCTGATAACACGACCACCAGCACCAGTTCTCCTTGTCACCTGTACTTGTGCTCTGTGGGGGACTGCCGAAGTGACCACTTCGCACAACAATGCATTGCATTAAAGGTCTACGGACATCTAACACAGGTATTTTTCTGTTACTTAAAAATGCTGCAAACTCCACCCGGGTTGGAGCTGAAAACACGGCGTTGTTCAGGACACAACCCGGGCAACTGGTCTGGGGTCGCGCAGCATCGCAGGTCCAGCGGTCCTTACATCAGCAGACTCCCCTCGATGAAGAACGCGGCAAGTAAGTTATCACTTACTCATTTCATTATTTAACCCAACAAAAGTGTGTTAACTCGATGAAAAGTTCGTATGGTTTGATAATTATTGATTATAGCTAAATGATATGTAGGCGTGTAAAATGGACGGTGTTTTTGTACAAACTGCAGAGTACATGTGGGGACGGTGGTGCGTGCGCGTACCCGTGCTTTCATCATGCCTCCAATGTTGCCCAACATCTTTATCAATCTGTATCAATACAGGAGCTGTTTACATTGCGACCTCTTGCTCGACTAACACTACGGTGTGTGTTGTTTATACAGAAACCGGTTGATTCATGGCTTGGAGGATTTGCTGTTCTACACCATCACAGATGGCAAAGACAAGATCCCCCTATCCCAGTTCATTTCTGTAAGCATGTCACACATTTTCACTATCTAGCCTGTGTGTGTGTGGACGTGGACACAGATGGGTATGTATCCCAGTGTTTCCAGCTGGAAGCAGGACCGGATTTTTGTGTGTTTGGAAAACTGCGTGTGTATGTAATGTCTGCTAAGTATAGACGACTGATGTAACCATCTGCAGATAGGTCAGCTAACTAAACACCAGCTGTACACCTGACTACCGTCAAGGGAACTAAACATTTCAGCTAGTCTCCGCCAACTACAGAATAATAATAATAATGTAATATATTTTTTTTTAAAACCATAGCTCCACAGTGACATTTCCTTCGGCACATATAAGTAGCTCTGGGCTATAGTTACAGCTGTGCCCTAAGCTGAGGAGACAGCAGAGTATGGGGGTTAATGAAGCGTCAAGCATCATCACAGTTGGGAAGACACTCCAGTCTGTAGGTGTGATACCAAGTTGGTTCATCAGATAGCATACCAAAAGGGTGTGATCAGGGACAATGCCTAGTCAATTGGGGGATATTTACAGGATAAAGAACAGTGAGTGAGTGGCCCTGGTGAGACTGCAGGGTTTAACACCACAAAGGATCCTGTATTGTGTAGGTGAGGAGAGACTGTCTGCTTTAATGTGTTGATCATGATTGGAATGGAAGAAGCTCTGCTGGCCCTAGTTTGGGTTTCCACTAGTCCATGCAGTAGATGTATACAACTAGAAGTGTTAGCTGGTAGGTAAGAGCACAGTTGGCACAGGGCAGTGTATCTGTGCCCAGGACTCAAACACACACACCACAGTATTTAAGAGGTGCAAAGTAATTCATTCGCACTATTTGCACCTGGCTCTTAAGTCACACATTCACTGTGTTGCCAGGGGCCCATTATTTACCATTGGGATGACAAGCCAACCCCTATTTTAAACCCCAGAGGGCCGTGTCGCTGTGTTCATCCTACCCTGTTAATACACAAACAATGATTTCAATTTCTTTTACGGCTCTTTGCGGCTCTTCCTTAAGTATTTTGTTGTTGTTTTGTTTATATTACTTTTAAAAGAGTTTAAAAGAGTTTTAAAAGAGTTGTTTGAAACCATTTACATTTACATTCAGGGCATTTGGCAGACGCTTTTATCCAAAGCCCCTTACAAAAAGTATGTTTGTTGAAAGAGGGAAACCCATGTGAAAAAGAGGTTTGTGTACTAATGCATGACATGGCTTCTGTGGTAACGCAGCCATGTGTGTATGAGAGAGCCCCTCTAACGTGGGTAAACACTGACAGCGAGTGATGACACCACAGACCGGTGTTTGTACAGGAGACCAGAGGGAAAATGGAGACCACTAAACCCTATAGCATGAAGCCGAAACCTCAGCCTGAATGCACGATATATTGTTATTTGTTAATTGTTAATAAATATATATATATATATAGTATTTGTTATTTTCTTTCCTTTTGTGTTTTAGCATGGCAACAGGTACGGGTATAATTAGTACATTGGAACATTAGTCTTATTCTTAGTTGTATAGAGCTTGGACATCAGAATGCATCATGGGATTATTTGTTGGCGATACCCCGCCATATTGAGAGGACTCAAGAGAGTTGTAGTCCTGTACAAACAAAATCAACATAAATATACCGTAAGCTAGGCTAAATCTTTTGTCTCGCATGAGAAACACTGTAGCAGTTTCAAGGACACCACTGTGTCTTGACAAGTCAACTGATGGGGACAAAACTGTCCATTTCAGAAAGTGTTGGGGACACGTCCCCGGTGTGGACCCACGCGTGCTTCGGCCCTCGTGGGAATCCGTTGTCGGGCCAGTGAAACGCACTGCATGAAAATAAACCTGGAATCTGCCCCGAGAGGGGGGTCTAACCCCCCTGCACATAATGAGCCCCGAAATAGATTCACATGTTGTCATGCACTTCCTGTCATCACGGCAGCGCCAGCAGTTCAGATAATTAGTTGCGGTTCCACTCGTGCTGCGGTGGTCAACGTGACCCGTGTCGTCCTCTCTTTTCGTTGTTCTGTCACAATGTTTGTATTCTGCGGTTATGTTGACCCGCTCCTTGCCGTCCCATAGTCGTTAGTCGTCTAAAGTTTAGCCTTCACAATCATTCTCCACATTTTGTTTTTAAAGTGGTAAATGGATTACAGTTATACAGCTCACGTTCATACACCGACGGCAACCATGCATGGCAACAGCCAGCTCGTCGGGAGCAGTTAGGGTTAGGTGTCTTGCTCAGGGACACCTCGGCACTTAGCTAGGGGGAGCCGTGGATCAAACCAGCATCCTTCTGGTTGCCAGACAACCGTCTCTCCCTCCCGAGCTACTGCTGCTTTTCTGTTTTACTGCTCACATGCTTGCGTGGTTGTGCGTGTATCAAGAAAATGTATTTATTTGATTTATTAGATTAATTGTTTACATTTTCTTCTGCATTTGTGAAGGCGTTGAGGAAGACCGGCTTGCTGACCACCGACCCCAGGCTGCGAGACTGCATCAGTCAGATCCGCCAGTTCAATCGGGACGCCAGCGGGCCTGTCGTCATGGACCAGAAGCTCTTCAAGAAGTCAGTTTCAGTGTTGTTGTTTGTGTGGTGTGATTCTAGACCGACTGTGTTGGGGTTTGTTTCTGGTCCGGGGGTTCTCCGAGGGTCACTAGTTTATGGTCCTGGCTGATCACGTGCAGCAGGTTATATGACTACAAGTGACTGACAGCGGCAGGAGTTTTACAGCCGACAGCTGTTCCGAGTCACACTCACGGCCATGCATGCAGAACCCCCGGACGGAGCACAGGGTTAAGACACCCCCCCACACACACACACACACACACAGAGGGGGGCTCAAGTAGGACTCAACATAGAAAAGCGCAACTTCAACTTCAGACAGTGCCAATGATATAAGTAAGCAGACTCAGCTAATTAGCTGAAAAAGTCTCACTGTTCCTAGCTGTGTGTAAGCAGTCTCCTTTACTTACAGTCATCTGGTTGGACTGTAACGGCCGTATGTCAGTGTAATGTTTACTCAGTGGACTCATGAGTCTACAGCCACTTGCACTGCCTGGCATCGCTGGCGTCTAACAGGGCATTCTTAAAGAATACGTAGGGGCCTATAAATAAACCTACGGAAATAGTGAGGCCTGTCTTGTCGTTTACAAATCATGTAATCTCGTTTACTGTCATTGTTAATTCATTAATAACAGAACAATCTAAAATACAAAAAGTTGAACAAACACAACCTTTCTTACTCAATAGACAAAATGTCAACGTGAAAAACATTTTAAATTGTAATTTACGCGTTGAGATCTTCCTGGTTGTATGGCAAGGCACTGCCTTACCACATGGCCTTGTTGATGTCGTTCCCTATGAGATGTAACAGTATGTGGCTTGTCTTGTACTTCAGGTGTGTTGGCAACAACATCATTCTACTGACCCAGGCCTTCAGAAAGAAATTCATTATTCCAGAATTTCAGGAATTTTCCCAGCGCATCAATAAGATGTACGACAACGCACAAAAGCAGGATGGAGGACAAGTGAGGACACACACACACACACACTCACTCACTCACTCACTCACTCTGGTATGTGCGTCTATTCATCCATGGCCTTTATAATATCCCCATCTTTCTTTTCTTGTTTAGGTAGCTGACTACATTCCCCAGCTGGCTAAATTTAGCCCCGATCTTTGGGGCGTGTCTCTATGCACCGTCGACGGGCAACGGTAAACACAAGCCTTCAACGGCGTCATCAACAATCATCATTTTGTCATCGTTCCATCTGTGTTGCACGTTGATGGAGAGAAAAATGAACGTCGACAACGACCTCGATTCGCTCTCCTCTAACTGTGCTGCTAACACTCATCCCATGCCATTGTGGTTGCTCTATATGTCCTTCTGGCGTGGTGTAGACATTCTGTGGGTGACACCAAGGTTCCGTTCTGTCTGCAGTCATGCGTCAAGCCTCTGGAGTACGCCATCGCTATCCACGAGCTGGGCACGCCTCACGTGCACCGCTACGTGGACAAGGAGCCCAGTGGCCTCAAGTTCAACAAGCTGTCGCTCAACGACGAAGGTGAGAACGGAGGGCCGGAGGTGGCGCCTGCTTTTGTAGTTCGCGTGGTTTGTCCTCGCGCGGCGTCGCCGAGTTGCACGAGACGGAAGGCGACTGTTGGAGGTCTTTTTAAGATCAGTGGCTTAATAACCCATGAAATTACAACTGAGTCTCATGGTTTACAACTGAGTGTAGATAGCACAGGAACTTTTCATTTTCATTTTCAAGTGTCCTGTGCCGTCGGACTGTGAAATGGATAATCTAGTACATCCATTAGTTGCATAACCATTTCAGTTTGCCATTAAAACACCCTCCTCTGCAAACAGTTTTCTCTAATGTCAGCAGTTTACCAATTAGTCCCAATCAGGGCCCCTGTCTCGCCGTGCCTCTCTTATCCGTAGTTTCTGGCCCCTGTGCCTGAGACTCTGATAACATCTTCTCCCTCCCCCGTACAGATAAGCCACACAACCCCATGGTGAATGCCGGAGCCATCGTGGTCAGCTCTCTAATAAAGGTGAACAATAACATACATCTGTTGTTATGGTAATACAAGAATGAGATGATGGTGAATGGATGAACGGAGGGTCAGACCGAGTCTCCTTCCAGCTGACTGGACAGAGAGGGCTCTTATCGTATCTGGGTCAGATTGAGCATGGTTTGGTTTTTAGCATTGGGACTGACCGTGGGGGGGCGTGTGTGTGTCTGCCAATTGAAAGCCAGGACACGAGAAGGTGTGCACATTATTACCCATGCGCTCACGTATGTGTGTGTGTAAATAATTGTCCTCCCCTAAGTCTATACACAGACTCGCCCACGCACACACGCACACGCACGCACACACACACACACACATTACATTTATATTACACACATACACAAGAACATGTTTAGACGTGTTTGTGTGTAAAGTGACTGGACTGAACTTCTCGTCTAACTTCAGTCAGAGGGCGTCTTTAAGGTCAGGGTATATTTGATATTGGGATTCAGCACCACCATCCCCGTTTGGGAACCTCAAAACTTGGCACGCGTCTTGGCATTGGAATTCAGGCGCAGCGACGACCCGGAGCTTTGAGGACGTGTAACAGAGTTGATATTGCCACTCTGCCGACCGAAAGACGACGTGGGACCGTCATGCCCAGACGCACACCCCAGAATAGATGTCATGGCTTGACGTCAGAGTACACAAACACTGCCATCTGTAGGAAGAGGGACTAACCTCGAGGGTAAACTGAAAATGTTGTTTTCTTTCGACAGCCCGTTTCAAACAAGGCCGAGAGGTTTGACCACGTAAGTAAAAGACATTTACATTTTGACTCATCGATTCCTTTTCAATATACTGGAATAGTCTCTAGAATGTTCCTTTTAATCCTGTTAGTAACCTAACCTGTGCTCTTACTGTGTCGTCATTGCAGGTAATGGAGTATTTGAAAAGAACAGCCGGTGGAGAGTTTGTGGGTTTCAGCAACGCCACGTGAGTGTCGGGTTACAGTAAACAGACTTCCACTGAGAAACCAACCAGTCTCTCATAACTATTTACCCCACAGATTTCAGTCAGAAAAGGAGACTGGCGACCGGAATTATGCAATTGGTTACTATCTCAAAGAGAAAAGGGTGAGAGCTGTTTGTTTCTGTACGCTGGCTCTTGTTAATCATTTGCCACAATATTAGCTAAACTATTTAACCTATGTGCGCTAACTTTGCCCTGAACCTCTGAACCGCGGGTCTATTGCAGTGCTTTCCTGACAACGCAGACATGATGGCCGCCCTGGATTTCTACTTCCAGGTGAGAGGTCACCGTCTATTTGGACTGTTTAAAACTCTAAGCTCCTCTGTATCTTCCTCTGCTTCACTGAGTCCTGACGGCCTTCTCCACTCACCCTTCCAGCTGTGCTCCATTGAGGTGAACTGTGAGTCTGCGAGTGTCATGGCCGCCACCCTGGCCAACGGGGGCATCTGCCCAATCACAGAAGAGCGTGTTCTGAGCGCCGAAGCCGTCCGGAACACGCTGAGCCTCATGCACTCCTGCGGCATGTACGACTTCTCTGGACAGTTTGCCTTCCACGTGAGACACTGAACACGACAGTCTTTGAGAATTGAGTTTAAGGTGTATATAATGATGTGGGTTTTAATTAGCTTATGTCCTCCCATAGGTGGGCCTGCCGGCTAAATCTGGCGTCTCGGGTGCAGTGCTGATGGTGGTTCCTAATGTTATGGGGGTGATGTGCTGGTCCCCGGCCCTCGATCGCCTCGGCAACAGTGTTCGTGGTATTCACTTCTGTCAGGTCAGACACACATTTTGACGTTTCTAAAAATAAAATGATAAAGGCCCGTAATAATATAACTTTGCCGTTTTAATTGTATCGGAAATTCTACCAGATTCTTTTTTTTGTTCAAAGTTCAATGCTCTTCATTTATTTATTTTATTATATAGGAACTGGTGTCCTACTTCAACTTCCACAACTACGACAACTTGAGACACTTCACTAAGAAGCATGATCCTAGAAGACGATCAGACGATGACCCAGTAAGAACCGTACAATTCCTCTACTCTCATATACCCTGGAGATATGTAGATTTCAGCATCATACTTGCCTTTCTATTCCTTCCAGAACAAATCTGTGGTCAACTTGATGTTTGCGGCTTACAGTGGAGATGTGTCAGCTCTCAGAAGGTCAGTGAACCTAAAGCATAAAACATTGAGAGTTCTGCCAGAAAATAATCCATTGACATTTGTCATTGATTTTGTCATTGGAGTTTTGTCATGGGCGGTAGGCTGGACAGTTCTACCTTTGTTTGCCACGCATCACTTGATTTAACCTTTCCATGTGCGTTCTCTCTCTCACCGTCCATCTCTAGGTTTGCTCTCTCTATGGTAAACATGGAAGAGAGGGACTATGACTCCCGCACTGCCCTCCACATCGCTGCTGCAGAAGGTGGCTCTTCATCATGATATGAATAGCAATAAGTGAAATATGATGACTCAGAAATATATCAGAGGTGTTTTTGTAAAGAGGCTTTGGTTTTGATGTATTGTGTTCACATCTCACAGGTCATGAGGACGCAGTCGTCTTTCTAACCCAAGTTTGTAAGGTGAATCCGCACGTGAAAGACAGGTAACTTTTTGTTGTTGTTGTAAAATTCACCAACCATCGTCTCGGCCATTTTGAACTCTTAAAATGTGTCTTGTGTTCCTCGTTAGGTGGGGAAACACCCCTCTGGATGATGCCTTGCAGTTTGGCCACAACGGCGTGGTTTCAGTCCTGCAAGAGTACCAGAGTGGGTATTCTGACACCGACTCCCAGCCTGAAACTGAAGAGCAGAAGACCACTTTGGACACGGTGCAGGTTGTGGTCTGAGCTAAATGAGAAGCAGCGAATATGATAGAACGGGGAAGGTGCTTCTACTCTGCCCGTCGTAAAACGCCCTCTGCAACCTCCAGGGGTAGCTTAGGCGATGACTGGTGATTGTCTTTAAATAGGTAGTGCACATTTAAGGAATTGTGGGGCTTCCCAATTCAGTACAGATTGTACGTTGTGAATTACGTTTGTACATTGGCGTTGTTTTAGGAAAGGAAGGAATGAAATGTATTAGTGTCTCTGCATATTTTGTCAATGTGTTTGGTTAGTTACTCTATTTTTAGCGAAGTTTTGATGGCAAGTTTCACTGTGATGTAAATATGTATATGCCACTGTATTTATTCCACAAGCATCGACAATGATTAGTGACCCGAGGTGGCAGAGCTTAACTAAGTTGAGAGCTTGTGCTGGCCTCCGGGATTTGTTAATCGGAATCCAATAAAAGACGCACGATAATGTGGTTATAAATCAGGATTTACAGAGCATTCCCAATGATATCTTTATTTGACATTGTAATATACAACATTATTAATAACACTTGTATTCATAATCCTTGTCAGTTAGCCCCCACCCCACCAAAAGAAACCACACAAAAATATAGTATTTGTCACATTGTTTGGACACTGCATAATATACATGAATGCAGACACAAAACATAGCTTTTACACTGGACGGCCTGAGATTGGATGACTCGTAACGGTATGAATTAATACATTTCATGGGTCATGATTAATGCTGCAACACTGACCACTGGACTTATATTGCTATTATAAAGTGAGCGTAAGGTAAAGGTATGTAAAGATGTACAGATTAGTAACCCTAACCATACAAGTTGTGTTTGAAATATGGCCACACAACCAGGTCCCCTCTTCATTACCATATTACTCTATAATACCAATATTGAATTTGATTTGAAGGCTATGAACCTTGTGTCATTCGTTGTGTCATCGTTCACATCACACCAAGCTCTCGGGCTCCTCCAGGCCCGAGTGTGTGAGCAACTCCCCGTCCCAAAGTCCAAACGCTGGACACAGAGGGCCCCTGAAGTGGCCCTTGATACTGTGGATGATCTTCCGTCTCTCAGTGTCCACCAACGCCAGCAGGCCCGCCTCGTAGTCCAGCAGCACGCCGACGCGCTCCGGCTTCCCAAC
Organism: Bathygadus melanobranchus; assembly: GCA_900302375.1. Lineage (NCBI taxonomy): Eukaryota > Metazoa > Chordata > Actinopteri > Gadiformes > Macrouridae > Bathygadus > Bathygadus melanobranchus. Next base: position 1,617 of record OMKP01054541.1, on the reverse strand, counting down.
CAGCTGCACGGGAACCATCTTGTTGTTGGTCATGGCGGACCACTTCCGCTGGGCGTAACCAAACACCCAGGATGTGGCGTTGGTGCCGACGCAGTCGTCCCGAGGCATCTTTGCCTCGGCCACACCCAAGCGGAACTCCTGGGACCTTTTGACCGTCACTTCCCAGTAGTGGCGGCCACATGTGATCTTCTCGCTGCCAAACACCACGGCCCAGTCGCGGAAGCGCTCAGGGCTATCTTGGACGTGGCTGGGGTCCAGGCCCAGCATGCGATAGATGACACCTGTGTCCTTCTTGAAGAGGTCTAGACTGCTGTGTGCCGTCCGCTCGTCCAGTCTGAACTGTATGCCTGCAGCTGGCGACAAGAAACAAGCAATGTTCCTGTTCTGTTGACGTTTTTTTGCTGTTCATGTGCACAGTGAACATAGTTTTAATGGTTTAACTCATTTTCAAATTCTTATGACAAAGGCCCTATCCATGTAAAAACATGGCATATTTGAATGTCTTTTAATGTATAATCAATAGCCTAAATATTCAATTAAAGGCAAAGAAACTAAAGGGGTTGACGGTAACCGGTCTACACACAGGACTGATCTGATCGGAGTCACCGGACTATAATTGTAGTCAGTCTCCAAACCCGTTCCTGTTTGTTGTTGTTGTTGTTGTTGTCACATCGTCCATTTACACCATAAAGCGTGTTGAGGCTACCAACAACGCTTGTTTTGTTTTGTTATTTCAGATCGACTGACTTTTAGGCAAAATACGAACTCATAAATATGATATAATTGCATAGAAAGCGACCATGCTTCGTTAACAACCCCGTGTTTACCCTGACGGACCGGAGGGCGACCAGGGTCCTCATAGTCAAGGACACATAGTACTTAGAAAGGCCAAAGATGATCCACTCACTGTTTCCAGTTGACCTACGGACATACCACCTTCTAGCTGGTGGTGTTGTATTCCGCATGCATTTGGCTGACAAGGCGCAGCCACTCCGTCCCGTCAGACGACACAAATGTGCCATGCCAGCGTGCGTCGCCATCTTTATGACTCGCTCGTGTTTTTTTTATCCCTGCGCGTCCACGTCTTGTATTGCGTTGTGGCGCCACCTGCCGCCCTGGAGAGTAAACACAGGTGGTAACACGGGCCAGATCAGCACCACGGACAGCTTGTGTTGTCTTCCTCGACTATCCTTTACACATCTTTGGCTGTGTAACTCCTCGAGAGGCAGGAAGGACCAGAACTGAGATGGGTTTTTTGTTAAATTATTTGTTCTTTTTTTTCCCATTTCATTTCTTTATTTTAATTTGTATTTTTTCATGTCATTTAATTTAATTCGCTCGTTATCGCCTCGACTACTACAACTCGCTCCTGTCTGGAGCGCCAACCTCCGTAATCAAACCTTTGCAGCGACAGCACGTGTTCAACCAACCGTGTTCTCCCATGTGACCCCCCCTCTTCAGTGACGTCCACTGGCTCCCTGTAATTACCCTTACATCAGATTCAAGACATTGGTGCTGGCCTACAAGGCTGTCAGCGGAACTGCCCCCACCGACCTTCAAGCATTAGTCAGACCCCATGCCGCAGCTCGAGTGCTCCACTCAACTACTTCAGCTGGC
>OMKP01054530.1:0-10247 GCA_900302375.1 Bathygadus melanobranchus | reverse complement strand
GTGATCTGGAGGTCATAAAATGCAACTAGTTAAGATAGTTAGAGAGTTGTAGGGGGAGCCTTTCCTTGACTGTTATTTTTTGAAAGATGCATGGGATGCGATTGGTCAAGAGTTGGGGGATGGCTCTATAGGATATTGGGGATAAAAAGTGTGGTTTGGGGGATGACAGCAGCTCTTTGTCAAACAAGCTCAGACTCTTATGTTGCTTGTTTCAAGTGATAATAAAAGTCTTGTATTCACATCACTTCTTACTCTCGACTTCTCTCAGTTATTTAAAGTTAGTTAGGTGTTGTTTTTTCCACAATAGTAGTTAGATAAACCAAGTTATATCTAAATCAGTTTAAGCCACCTAATCACGCTACACTGCGAACGACGTTCCTCGCGGAAAATTAAAGTTCTTTGAATTGAATTGTCTGACGGAAGGGAACTTGGTATAATTAAAGCACAGCGTGAACCGAACACACGCTAGGTGTGCGCCATGGCCTTGACTAGCCTCCACCCAACACCCGTGTAAAGTGGGTGGAGTTTTCAGTTCCACACCGTGACAAGAGCGGAGGAGGGCGGGGCCACAAGGCGATTCGTAGGCCGCGCGGTGCGTTTTCCTCTCGACACAAAAAAAGGGGAGGGGGGAAAAACAAACAGACCAGGTAGTTGGAGATATGAGAGGAGCTGGTCAGGTGATCGATGACGTCGTCCGGGTTGGACTTGATGCGGCAGCAGTGACACAAGAAGCAGGACGGGCAGCCATCCTCCTTCCTTCTACACTCCACCACAAAGTCCAGACCTGTAGGACACACACACACACACACACCTTTTAATTTTGCTACTTATTCTAGCACTTCACCACATTCACCAACACCGATGACTTCATTCAGGATGATGTCACAGTACTTCGTTATCATACAACTCTGCTCACCAATAACAGCGTGGCCATCCAGGATGTTGTCCCTGCTCCCCGATTGGACACAAGGCTCGGCAGATTGTTCAACTGGCAACGTAACAGAGGCGGTCGCGTCCGCTTCAGACGGGTCCATCTCAACTTCAACGCTCTGTAACTGCACGGTGGACGTCTGGCACTGTACCGGGGCGTTCTGTGATTTGACGGGGAAGTTCTTCTGGGACGCCTCGACTCTCTGCGGTAGGACGACGCTGCTTTCCAGATGGGTCTGTGTGCACGCTGACTGCTCAGGAGTCTTTTTCTGCATCTGCTCACATCTGACCGCAGCCAACCGAGACATCGCTGTGGAGGGGGAGAGGTGGAGCCAAATGTCCTGATTATTGTGGAATTCCGCAGTGAGGTTTAAAAACATCCAGCAAAGTAAAAGCGGGGAGGAATAGTAAGATGTCGTGTAGAAGTGTCTAGAAGGCTCCCTTGACACTGACCACCGGATGCACTTCGCTGTCCTATCTCTTGGAAAGTAATGGCGTCCAACTGCAGCACCTAAAATACAAAAAGGGACAAAACAAGAGTCTTTCAGAGTCTTTTAGTGTACTTGATACAAATACATTTGCAAATGGCCACAGTCAACAGAGTTAACAGAGTTTCAGCTTGGGAGAGCAACTCGTCTGACCCTGAGTGAGATATGTTGTTGTCATTTACAGGCCCTTCATACAAACAAAACATATCAGTTGAGGTGGGCACAGGTGGCTATCCAAGGCTGGGAAAGAACACTGGTGTCTGTATTTTTCCATCACAAGCCTATTCTAGTAATTTTTCAATAATTCCAATAATGTTTGTTCTGATAACAACACATCTGTTTCAACTTTTCATGAAGTGTGTCTATGCACAATTCTCAGAGCAATGTTATAGGTCAAAGGTGTCCGTCTATAGTTAGGTTTTGCATGGTATACGTTACATAGAACATATAGTACGCTGCATACAACATAGTCGTTAAGTTTCTGTATACTGACATTCTAACATACGGTGCTCAGACCTAGCAGTAAAACAGGTCGCCATTTTATGCTCGTCGTATCATATTAAACCGATTGAACTGCAAATCTACTTGTTGCTGCAGCTTCTTCAACCTCATCCGAACTGAGCAGGACAGTACCCTGTCAAATTCTGATATACTTTCAACGGCTTTCACACAAACCTGCACTATGCCTGGTCCCTCCCTCTTCTCCAACTCGCTGGCCATCTCCATGAGGGGCCAGGCCAGCTTAGGGACGTCCACAGTGTGGCCCCACCCCATCGCCAGATCCGGGTGCCGGGCTTTCTGTCAGAACCAAGCGGAGTGGGCAACAGTGAGATGGGATTTTACACTGAAAATCCATTAAGCCACTGCATTTCATTTAGGTCAATGACACCAACATGTCCCGATGTGTGTAACCGATCACCCATACAAACAGCAGCCTATCCGAAGCCCTGGGGAACAGCTGAAGTGAATCACTAAAGACTGTTAAAATAACAAAAACAGAGATAACCACCTAAACCACCAACAGCTGTGTGATCACAGAGTCTTGTTTAGACACAAGCTTTGTAAACAAGAGCCCAGGCTGTAGGAAGTCCTATCCTATGAAGGTTCCTAGGTCCTCCAGAAATGAGACGGTCCAGCTAGGAGCCTGTAGTCAGAACCGTCGCATGGGCTGTGCGAAGTGTGTAACGGTGAAGTGTGAATAAATGTCTTTATAATTGTCAGTTATTCCACTTCTAGAATAATCTTATTCTACTTTAAAATGTATTGCACAGAGACTATGTGCGCAGCAGAACTAGAACAGCTATATCGCTGTAAAATAAAATGGCCCCGTTGAATCCTCCTACTCACAATGTAGCGGTATCTGTGGAGACTCCCCATGATGTGGTTCCTGACGTCAGTCCTTTTCATGCGACTGTGGCACACCTCGCACAGGTAGATGGTCTCCGGAACGGGCGAGCCCGCCTTCACACACTCTGTGATGCTGTCGAGGCCTACGAGACGCGAGGATGACAACGCACAGCAGAGACGCACACACACATGCACACACGCAGTTAGGTACACATGTTGTCTTGGCTTGGTGATCCCTCCGCATGCTCAATCTCAATGAGAAACCCAGGAACAGAACAGAACAGAGCGGAACAGAACGGTTACAGAAAATGTGACGAGTACAGACCAATGATGGGTTGCTGCCTGGTCTTGTTGTCCAAGTAGTCCTTCAGAGAATGGAAGAGCAGGCTCTTGTTAGGTGTCCCTGCACCTAGACCCCAACGAAACGTTGGTGTCATGTGTGGTGGAAAAATGACTCGCTCGACTTTCTGATAACAATTCTTTAGTTTATAAAAGAGCTAATATAGAGCAAAGGGAGTATGGGAAACAGATAGGGCAGCTGGTACAAATCGGACAGCTGCATAGATAAGGAATAGACGAAGAAATTAAGTTTACAAGGTAGAAGCCCAGGGTCATGAGGGGGCAACATGTTCTTTGCCTTGAAAGGCCCTTAAAAGCATGAGGCATCTCTTTTCTACCCGGTCTTCCAGTCTATACAATCAGACATTTGTGAGGATGGAACTAAACTAAACATAACCATGTATAGAATCACCATAGGATAGGCCACACTACTACCATATATGGATTTTCCACTACAACACACAACCTGTTTATGCATTCTGGCTAAAGATTGTGGATGTTTGAGGGTGTAGCATCCAACAGTTGGCTTGTGTTGGAGTGTCCTCAACTTAGTTCAGGAATGTTCACAACCCTCTGTTCTTATTCTTATCTAGGGTCACAGAGACCCCTAACTAACCCCCCCCGAATTACTTTCCATCAATCACCACCGATTACCGACACAAACTCTCACTCATAGGTCAACGTGTGACGAGGAGCATGAGACAATTAAATTATGAATGACAATTTGTATATTGAATGTGCCAGAGGGCTTGTAGCTTAAACACGGACATAGAAACCATGCCAAAACACATACAATCAGCCATTTACAGGCGCCAGTTATTCGGTAAAGTGTCAAAGACCCGCGGGTCTTTACCTTTTCCTGTCCCATCTGGCTTCATGCCGTCTCCACAGAGTCCCTACTCTGGGTGTCGCGGTGGATCAGAGGGCCCGAAATACTGGAGATAAGGAGAAGGTGGTGATAGGTGGTTTTATGACATGGTGACAGGAGATTCTAGTATACTTATACTGTACACCTGAAAGGGTTGCTTGCTGCTCTGTTCGGGTGAAGTGGAAGTCTCAGAAGTTGCAGAGACATGTAGATTTGTAGTTGAAACGGTTTGACACAAATTCATTTATACTTGAGGACATACACTGAACGTCATACAATCGTCATCCATCTTACTGCCATGACATTTAGTAATTTGTGTTATGTGTGATTACACAAATAAATACATGGGGAGTAAATAAACAAAACCTAAAAACAAAAATACTCAAAAAATCGGCCTTCTAAACCCTAACTGGGTCTCAAGGTCTCAAAGAGAATACTTTCTCCAAAAAGGACAAAGGATGATTTTGTCAAAGAGAGGGCACCAGGAACACTTCCCCAGATAATAAAGAGTTGACATCTCAAACATTAAAACTATAATCAGGAAAATATATTATTTGATTACTTTAACTGATATAAAACAGACATTATAATAACACATGTATTGATGAGATGAATTGACCTGCAAACTAAATCATTGGCCTGAGGTAGCTTACACAACAGCGATCTTGTATGAAGTAACAAAGTTAATTTAAAGTAAATAAGGGCAAATACAAAAGATGGATGAACACAAAAAAAAAATAGCACCTCCACTCAAAACAATAAACATTGTGGAATACACTTATAAAGAAAGCATGCATTAACTGAACCTTGAATCTAAATAACCATGAGGACAGACAGCCAGACAGAGAGAGACTTCCACACATGTTCCGTATGACGGTCACAGGACTGTTTTATGGCACATGCCCTTTTTGGCACATGCCCTTTTTCCTCATGTTTTTCCACAGTCCAAGTTGTTGATCATCCTTGTGAGGATGACTTTGTATTTGTATGTATGATTGTATGTGGGAGAGAATGCATGGAAGAGGGCCCTGGAAGATGACCCCGTCCCAAATGATGTCTGGTTAAACTCATTGAGGTGGGAATTCTACATACACGTTGACCTTTGATTGTTAAATTACCTGTTTGTAAATAAATGCAAGAAGGATATATTATTTGTCTTATTTATTTAACGCATACATAGATCAGAGCTCTGCACGCCTCTAGAAGGGTTGCTGAAGGAAGTCCAAAAGAGCTTACAACAATGTTCGCCTCATATACCATCTTGTCATGCGGTGCGGTTTTCATCAGACACAGGGAAGCGGCCCGAGAGCAGGTGACACCTCGGGTTCAATCTGCCATTTCCTGTTATTCAGCATCTGGGTGCGCTGAATAGTAACACCCTGCAGCCGTCAGCGTCTTGTGCATAACAACATCACGTGACCGAACATCCTGTCATAGATTAAGCCTCAGCAGAAATGCAATATAGAACATATTTTTCCATTACACATCATTCGTGTATACTACACAGTAAACATCATAACAAGGACATTATTGACATATGTCACAAGCTGACATCCTATACTACAACACACAGAGAAAGGAACACCTTCAGACTAAAGAATACAGTGGAAATAGATTATTAGGATTAGGCTTATTAGAAAGCAATAGGCCCGGGAACCAATGTGACACAAGGCAGCATCACCCGGACTCCGGAGAGACTCGAGGTTGATTCGGACACATACAGTTCTTAGGTATTGGCGTGAGAGATGCAGGTGGATAAGAAAAGGTGGAAAGAGGACACCCACCATGCTAGACACATAATTCATATAGATATGCAATTAAGGTGGATATATGACATGCAATTAATGTGGATAGAGAGAAGGGAAAGGGGGAGACATACAGAGAGACAGAGACGGGGTAGAGAGAGAGAGATCCAGACTGCATCAGGAACATGGTGACAAATAGAGACTGAGTGGGTAAACTGGTTAGATGAAGATACAGTTAGTAAATAGGTTATATAAGGACACAGATCAAACTGCTTGTAAGATTGTCAGTGTATGTTTAACCTATGGACAACATATGGATGACATGCTCCCAACATAGAACAGACAGAGTTCTGCTCTCAATGACACACATGTGCCTGGTACAAGCAGATAGTGTCCATAGAAACCAAATTGAACGCAGGGGGTTCTCCCACAAACACCCATTGGACAAGTCAGACAGTGTCAGCCCACAAGAACCAATCAGGAAAGGCATCCCCTTTAAGGAGGAGCTCAAACAGCAGAGAAAAGTTCTCGTTTTGATGTTCAATCTCAAGAATGCCCTCAGGTTCACTTATTTTATCCAGAATACAGTTATCTTTAGAGATGTTTCCTCTGTCTTTTCTTTAACCATCGAACCAAAGTGGATTACTGCTACAATTCTCCATGACAATGATCCTAAAATCCACCTATCAATACCATTATAATAACATATGTCCATTTATACTTTTCATTTAGTGTGTCTTCAGTCTGAAATCACTCCTTTCTCTGTGTATAGGATGTTGGCATGTGGCAGAGTAATCACAGAGCCGAGATGGTGAGTACAGTTGAGTAAAGTCAATCCAGTTAGGTACTTCTACCATATGGTATACATTAGAGAAGGCGTAGGACTTAGATTCTTACATGTGGTAGGCTACATTCATTAGACCTGGCAGTAGAATAGATCACCATTGTATGCCGCTCATATGTTTCAGTCCGAAACAGAGCAGACTGTGGGAAATAACGCTCTGTAAGCAGAGCAGCAGGCCGGGGAATCGACGTTTATTCAGATACCCAAAGCATATATACAGTACCATGGGTAGTGAAGCTACACCTGGTGGCACTGGGGAGGAACATGTGGAGTTTGTGTGGTTGGTGGCTGGTTTAAGCACACTTGTGGTGCATTGGCTAATCAATGGGTACAGGTTAAACCAGCCACACACACTCCACAGAGAGTTTACTACACGGGCTAATAAAATGAAGCGTATGGTTAAACTGTTGCGCGTCATGCAGCGTCTAGGCTTAACACTGGTCACTGCTGATGCTCTAGAGAAGCACTCCCCCTGTGATGGGGGAGCTTGTGTACACCCAGTTCCAACCAGTTGTGGGAAATAATCAAAAATACGTAATAAAGAAATTTCAAAGCTAGTGATATATTGTAGTTTCACTCTTTGGACAAATGTACTTATTGTAAGTCGCTTTGGACAAACGTGTCTGCCAAATGCCCTAAATGTTGTCGTCTTGTGTAATTTGTGATTCTTATAGTATTGATGATATTGGTGATTCTTATAACATTAACAGTGTTAATGTTAAAGGAACAGTTTGTGGAAAAGATCAATGACAACTAGCACAGGACTTTCTCCCACAACTCCCCTTTCAGATGGTTCAAGACTCGATCAATGAGTTATGGCTGGTTCAGTTGTGGTGGCAGAAGAAAGCATGGATCGTTATTAATTCACAAGATACAAACGTTTACTCTACTTCAGCTACTTTCATATGAAGCAAGCAAGCCCAGGGTCATGCACTTGGGTGTCAGGATCTGTATGAATCAATAAGAAATTGGCCGTTACGAGGCAAGTTCTGGGGCCATATTCACAAAACATTGTGCAGTTTCCTTTTAAAAACCTATTCACAGAGCTGCTGAGACCAACCTTTACTAAGGAATAGGGAGAATTAACATTAAGAGGAAACAATATGACTTGTTGGACGATCTGGACGGTCTTGTTTCGTGTAATAATCGGACAGATGATAAGATAACTAGTTTACCTGCGTCATTTACCCTGTGGCCAAGTAGTGTCGAGATGTCACAATCCTGATCTCTGGTGTTATTGGGTTGTTTCTGTTTGTTGGTGACTTGAGCATAATACCCTCGCGATTAAAGCGATACCTTTTAAAAAGCTCGGTATCATTACATGTTTTTAAAACGTTGACGTGATTACAAGGTGGATTTCCAGCCAGTTAAGGACTGTCTGTGATTTAGTCTTAGTGACTTAGGAGTCCTCTTGACTACCCCTAACTTACCTAGCAGATTTAGGAGCTGGTTTTAGCGCTAAAACACTTTGTGAAATACTCTGAGCAAAAAGGTAGGAGTCCTAACATTAGGACTGACATGCCCATTATTTGTAAAGAGTTACTCCTAAATCAGCACAAAGTAACCCTGATGGGAAACTAAAAAGGAGGCAAACTCCTTGGACAGAAACCATATAACATGGTCGAGTGCGTCGACTTTGCCATGGGAACTTTCTGTAGGACACTAGATATAACAACATATATATCGGAGCAAAAACAAGAGTAGACAACAAGTAGAGTAAATGAAAACCTAAGACGTAAAACCAAGGCGTTCACTTCCTCGTTGAGACACAGGGCTGGCGGACTTACCCTAGCGAAGTGTCATTCGCGGCTGTTCCTGTAGGGAAAGTCCTTAAAACACAAGGAAAATACAAAAACATACGTGGATACGTATCTCACATACAACCTACACTGAATGCCGTGTGCTGAACTACTCCCAACGTTGAAAGTATACCTCCACAAAGCTGTGGGCCGGGCTTATCTTCTTCAGTTTAAACCTATAGTAAAAATGCGTACGTGTGCATCACTGCCCTCCGCGGGACGACTAAGGAATTACACCAACCACATGTGTACAGCCAACAGGTGTATGCAGTCTATGGTGCAACCCAGGGGCCCATAGGAACTGGATGATTGAAGAAATCTGTGCCTACCTTAAATAAAGACACCCTTTCCGATGTGTGAGTCCTACTGTTGTGGCAATTTCTTGTAGAGATATTGCGTGTTGGAATGATCCAAGACCCGTTATTCACATGAAGTTCTATACATTTAGAGCATACATGTGTACGTCTCCATTGTAACGTCACTAATCTGCTTCAACCATAAACACATGCAATTAATACACTGACGACATCACTCGCCCCAGTCAGACATGAATCTGATCCGCCAGATGGAGGAACCGAAACTCAACGGATGACAGTCAAATGCTGATGTTGCTAGATGATCAGACAGCGTGACTAATAAAGAAACAACACACCTCCCATTATGATAAAGCCCACTTCAATAACCCTCCTACTCTGCTGAATCCTCCGAGCCAGTGCATCATTTTTAAAGTAGCCTTTAAAGTATAGTCAATTATTCTAAGCAGGACGAGACTTCTAAATGCAAAATCGCACACAATAGTTGTAGAATATAATCGTTTTTTAATGTATACAAAGTCTCCTCTCTAGTGAGCCCTGAACAGTGTTAGAGGTTTTTATACAGCTGTGCGTCCTCGCAGGTGAGCTTTGTCATTACCGGCCATTACATTAGTGAGACAGTACAATTAGTATAAGCGGTACATATGGTACGAGGGGCCCAGTCTTAATTTACGACTGGCAGCTGTTACGCAAAGCCCACTGTTCAGTTCGCTATAGGCCTACCATATAAGGATGTTAGACAAGAGAATAACAGTAAGCTATAGGGGATTTCCATTGACTGGGCCAACATAGTGTTATGTTACACTGTAGTGTAACATAACACTATGTTGGCCCAGTCTCATCACAACCACCCCATATAATCCTTAGATAGATATTGATTAACCTTATCGACCTTGCTTCTTCTATGCTGTATTCCCCTCTGCTTTTGGAGTAAGTATTTAGTCTAATACTCTTCACAATCTGTTAATTAATGCTCATATTCAGCTCACACGTCATCCAGAGTTAAATCATCAAGCTACCTCTCTCTCTCACACACAGAGGAACAACTTTCTAGAGATACGGGTTAGGGTTAGTAATAGAAGGAACTATTTAATCTTTGTCTCTAGCCACAGAGGTTTCCAAACAGGCGAATCAATGCTTCACAAGCAGATATTCTGCTTCACCCGCTGGAACATAGACCTTCTCGAGAAAGGCCACTGGTATTGTTGTGGAAAAAACAACACCTAACTACTTTAAATAAACAGAGAAGTCGAGTAAGAAGTGATGTGAATACAACTCCTTATTTAAATATCTTAATTAGTTGCACTTTATGGCCTCCAGACCACATTCCTGAAGTTATACCCCATCTCTTCTTCCCCTAATATCTTAGCTGAACTTTAACACATGTGGCTACTCCTACAGACCCCCCTGTGGCCAGGTCGCACCCATGGCTGATTGTCTTTTGATGGATAGGTGTCTCTTCCCAGACTCACCGTCACCAAACCACGTTTTCACTTAAAACTTACTGGTGGCACATAATAGAAGTTGTTGACATAAAGGTATGTGTCTCCTCTTAGTGTTTCCTCCACATTTA
>OMKP01054511.1:0-12691 GCA_900302375.1 Bathygadus melanobranchus | reverse complement strand
TAATTTATATTTCCTACTTTTATAATTTTGTGTTTTGATTTCAGTAGCCTATAATAAAAAACCTGACATTTAGTTGCATAGGCCTACACCTTATTTGTTTATTTGACAGGGAAAATGCACATTACAGATTTTTGAAATCTCACCACCTTTCGAGTTTACAATGCGTGGTGAAACCTGCAATATGGAAGAAAAACATGTGGCTGAGACTGTCTCAGATCAGTGAAGTTCACTGAGTCGGAGCTCCTGAGTCGTTCACTGAACGACTCACTCAGAGTGAGTCGGACTACGCAGTCGGAGCTCCGCCCCAAGCACTGAACGATTCGATGAACGAATCTTTTGAACGAATCTTTTTAATGAACTGATTCTAGTGATTCGAGTCACTGAAATGAACGGTTTGGCCCATCACTACTGTGTGTGTATGTGTCTATCCTAGAGCGAAATCTCTAGTTGGTTGACACCACCAACTAGTGTGCACACTTTTGTGCATGATTCCCTATGGCCATATAAATCCAAAAGTAGTACAATAATTACACAAGTATAATTGCAAACAGAAAACACTATAACAAGTCATGGGAACATTGAGCTATACAAAAAAACAGGTTGCACACTTTAATTGTGTATAAATATGGATGGCCAGCATTTACCAAACTTTAAAATATGAGCGCTACTTGTCTGGAGCAGATCTTCACTAACATGTTGCTGTGGAAGACCGCATACACACTGAAATACCCACAAAGGAATGCACAACCAAGCATAACCAAGAGATGGAGATGTCTTGCCTGTCCTTCTCCATCACCTCCCATAAGAACACATTCTGATAAAGCAGCCATAATGTCATGAGGCTTGAGCCTCACCACGCGTCCCTCCATCAGTGTATCCCTAAGCTACACCGCAGCACGCCTTTCATTCAAGTCTCGTGAGTCATCCGCCAGCCTTAGCCGCTACCTACGTGGCTCCGTGTAGTCTCATCGTACCACACCAGCAGCATGCTAACAGCGGTTAGCGGTCTCATACCGAAACACGGAGTGTAAACACACCGCTGGACAACAGAAACACGACGAGATACGACGTCTAAAACAACTATTTGTCACAAATTGACGACGAATGTCGCGTTCGCGTTCAGACGCGTTACTGTCTGAGAGCCGTTGTCCGCGCGGTCAGTAGACTTACGGTATCAACTGAACTGATTGGCCGCTTAAATGTCAACGAACCCGCGTATACATCACAACTGCCATTTAACCGCGGTACACAAAACACGAAACAACATTACTTTACAAAGACACAACTCAAGAAGTAGTGCCGTTTATGCCGTTTTCATGTTTTAAATAACCGGCAAAACGTGACACCACGAGGTGGATTGCGTCAGTCTACTACACACGGAAGCCGCGCGCGTGAAGGAAACACAATATAAACACGGCACAACATCCATCAAACACAACAACCGGTCGCTTCGGGGGATGCAAGTTGAATTACCTCGCGTCTTCGTGGAAAACGACCACCAGCCCAGAAGTTACAGTGATGAAATAAAACGCGCCTCCGCCTCGCTGATGAAACACTCCGCGCGGGTGTCGTTCTGATGGGCGGGGACACGTGACGTCACGCCGCGCGTATAAACAAACCACCGTGATAGTCGTGATAGCGGCCCCACGGGGGGCCGTGCCATTCATAAATGGACACTTCAGCATTTATACACTTTATATTCATTCGTATACTTGTTTTTTCCGATTCATACAGCTATTAGGGCGTTTTCCATATAATGCAAATGAATAGGGAAGCGGGGAGAGAGAGAGAGACAGAGAGAGAGAGAGAGTGGTGTGTGTGTGTGTGTGTGTGTGCGCGCATAGACGAGAGTCTGGTCCATGTCCATGTATGGAACCAGAGGACCTGTCGCTTTGTTCCACCCATTCAACAACACAAGGGGGCATGTCTCAAATATGTTAGACATGCCCCCTTGTGTTGTTAAACCGTCCCCCAGTCGTCTCACCGTCCCCCAGTCCTCTCACCGTCCCCCCAGTCGTCTCACCCCCCCGGGAGACTAACTTTCAGAGGTAGATGTTGCGACTTCCAATGAAGCGGTAGCAGCCATTGTTGCGTTGAGAATAAACACATGCCCTAAAGTCAAGTGGAAGTGAACGCGTCGCCTAGCCCGTGTGTGTGTGTATACGGTGTGTGTGTGTGTGTATACGGTGTGTGTGTGTGTATACGGTGTGTGTGTGTACGGTGTGTGTGTGTACTAATGGTTGGTTTATTTGTAGAGTTGGCGCTTCAATGCCAAATGTGGTATCAGCTCCTCTTTCATATGCAGTCAGAGAAGGAAATAGTTAATTGTTGCCACTTCTTTGGTAAAACTTGACAAAGTAATCAAAACGTGTATATTTCACAAAGGATCATTAAAATGTAAGTAAATGTAAGCTTGTGTGAATTCTGAATAAAACGTATTGAGCATATGCCCTCCAGTCAATATCCATGTAGCCTACTTTGTGAATTCTGAAATAATTATATAGCTACCTATTTGTACTATTATTTAATAAGCGTAACATATTTAATGTAACATATTGAAGTGAAAAGACAATGGTGTTCAAAGCCAACATAGCACAACTCTACGTTTTCTTTGATTCCCTCTCCTTCTCTTCTCACCGTTGGTCAAAGCACTGTAGTAACTTGTCTTTGAACCTTTTGTCCGTGCCCAGCGACGCTGCTTTGGGTTGCTCTTTTCATTTACTTCCACTTTATCAAACTAACCCAACTGCGTGTCTTTCCCAATACAACAAGCGTCAGAGAGCTGGGCGCTGGGCTCCAGGGTTAACAGAACTTAATCCCTCTGCTGGTCCAGTCTGCCTGCATTCATTACAAAAAATGAGGTCAACACATCAAAGACCGCGGTACATTTTTCTTTCTTTCTCTGTAGTAATGTGTATCATTTGTAGGTCAAAGATATTGCGGTCAAGCACTGTTAGAATTTCCCCCCCCCCATTTTTCCTATATATTTCCTTTACAAAATCTAAACTTGGATGTGATTGATGCATGGAATATGTTGTATGCACTTCCAAGCTCATCCATGGAAATATGTGGAAATGCATGTGCAAGCCACAATCAATTATCCAATTACAATCATATCTAACCTGCAACACAGCATGACATTATAACATAACTTTAATCCATCTGGGACATTATAACATGACTTTAATCCATCTGGGACATTATAACATAACTCTAATCCATCTGGGACATTATAACAGAACTTTAATCCATCTGGGACATTATAACAGAACTTTAATCCATCTGGGACATTATAACAGAACTCTAATCCATCTGGGACATTATAACAGAACTTTAATCCATCTGGGACATTATAACAGAACTTTAATCCATCTGGGACATTATAACAGAACTCTAATCCATTTGGGACATTATAACAGAACTTTAATCCATCTCTGACATTATAACAGAACTTTAATCCATCTCGGACATTATAACAGAACTCTAATCGATCTGGGACATTCCATCTCAGCTAATCCTTACACCTAAACAAGGAGGCCATGGAGAAAAAACGTAAGGATTTCATACAAAGAACTGTTTTTAAAAATGTTTCCATGTAAGTGACATTTTTATTGAGCGAAAAATGATCGTTTCTTACTTACCGAAATCAAAAGGTCTACAATAAGTAATATTTGAGAAAATTCAAATTTAGTAGTCTATTTGTTCAATATTTACAACATTTGGAGTTCAATAGTGTTTATTGGGATGACTCTTTATAACAATATAATCTGTATTCTTTACTATCCTCATTTAACAAACATATGTTCAATGCCCTCAATCCCTTTGAAGCAGTTCTCCATATAAATGCAACCAACCATTTCGCTATATAAACTATTAATTTCATGTAGAATTAGGTAGGTAATTACAAGACAGCAAGAAAAAATACAATAACTCTGAGTAATGATGTTGATTTGATGTGATATTTGAGATCTTCATTTACCCAATTAAAGCGGTCTGTCTACTCTAGGTCACTTCATCCCTCTGGTGGAGGATATGCA
Source organism: Bathygadus melanobranchus (assembly GCA_900302375.1). Classification (NCBI taxonomy): domain Eukaryota; kingdom Metazoa; phylum Chordata; class Actinopteri; order Gadiformes; family Macrouridae; genus Bathygadus; species Bathygadus melanobranchus. The sequence goes on along the minus strand of OMKP01054511.1, from coordinate 8,654 downwards.
GAACATTAAGGTTACAGAATAGCAGGAGTATCTTCAGTGGGCTGCTTATTGTATGTGTGACCACTCCAAAACACACTAGGAAGCTAATCAAAATGACAATGACTTGTTTGCACTTGGACATCAATCTACTCGACAGTTGCATCAAACTGCAAAAAAACAAAACAAACAGTGTCGAAATGTGTAATCCATTTAATATCCCTACTATGGTGACAGAGAAGAATGTGACGGCTAAAACAACTTCCCACGCCTAGCCCAGGGATCGCTACACTGTTCTGCAGCAGAATGGAGGGCATTGCACATAGAAGCAGGCAGCAGGAATTTTATTGGTGAATACAAACATGGGAGATTGCCATGATTCAATGTATTAATATGATTTGCGATAACATTCATTAAAAAATATATAAAAAGCTGGAAATAAGAGCATATACAGCTGTGTTTCAGGTCAATAAAGGAGATGGTTTTTTTCTTTCAACATTGAAGTGTTCATAATACATTTGTCGTCACAGTGCTTAGATATGGGTTTACCTGACTCAACATTTCCAATAGTTTTTTTTACGTATGATTATACCAAGATGACATGGGGAAACGGAAGAGGCAATCCCAAATCAAACCTCACTTTCTTTTTCATTTTTGGAATGATTCAACAAAAACAAAAAACAAACATTTGCAAAAAGGTGGGACTCAATTTGACTGTCTTTGTCTTTAATAGTGCTACATGTCGCTCAACTCTGGATGCTATTAATCAACAGCAAAGCTCTGATAGCCAAATGGAACAGGGGCACTGAGACAGGAATGGTTTTGAACACAACATGTGAAAACAAAAGACATTCTCAACAATGTAATATTCAACGTAAAAACAAACATAGAACAGATTATAGATGTGGGGGGACAACACCACTGTGTGGACAATTCTCAATCCTGTTAAGTAATTTTCAAATGATGTATATAGAATGCCTAGTAAAGAAATATCATACCATTCATATATTTGATTTCCTACTTGATTCTGACCAGAACGAATGGGAGATATCCGATATCTCTGACTCTTATTGTTTCTGGCATTACCACCAAGTGCAGCACATGACACAATGTAGAGGATACTGTACACGGGTGGCCCGGCAGTCCGTACGGTCTTTAAAAGAGAAACAGGAGGAAGAGAGAAACATTATCTATTAATATTTGTTGACTCAAGTAAAGTATGCAGTAGTACATTAGAGAGCACTGGGTAAACATGGCCAATGTACCTTCCACTGTCCAACAGTCAAGTCATTCAACCAGTCGTTACAATCCACTAAATGGTCTGCAATGCATGAGTTGAATCGTTAGGATTTCAGCTGATCCTTCCATCACTAATGATAGTATTGAAGTATTTTTTGGAATAGGGTTAGTACTCTTCAATCTCTGGATTTGATGCTGGCCAGGCATGTGGTGTACAAAATCAGATACCACACCACAAATTACAAACAATTGACATGTAACATTTAGAGCTGGGTGAGACAAAAATCCAATAATAACATCAATGCCTGAAGTAAACATGAAAACCATATCAAGCGTGCATTAACATGACGGCAGCATGTGGCCATCTGTCACTGTAGATGAGGACAAGGTTCCAGTACCATCAGTGGGTTTGCCTGCTGCAGTGCACACCCACTCTGTAAACATTTACATTTCTCAAGTCTTCTTACTTGCATTGCTGCATGTGAATATGGGTTGCTTTTGATAACATGACATATGCAGTTGTATCGCAACAGTTTAGTTTTGGATACCAACTTTCTCCAAGAGTGATAGTCTACTTTTAGTTATCAAACAGGGAATCAACCTCTTGACATTTATTAGTTATGTGCTTGATGTAAAAGGACCTTTAGTCCTCAAGGCTGAAAAATCTCCTAAATCTATCATTTTAAACGGTAATACTGTCAGGAATTTGACCATGGTTTATTGTGAAACCAGTACGGTCCAGTTTCATCCTAATCTCAAGTAAACAGGGCAAATGACTAAATCCCAGTTATATCAATGTCTCATACATGGCCCGGTTCTTCACCCATTATGCAGTTTGGTTGTGTGTATCCAAGGGACTTCAAAGATTTAGCAGTAAGATGTGAGGTTGATTCGTAATTGACATTCACAAGTAGGAGTGGCCATCCAGATGTATGATGTACAGATCAACTCCTCAGCTACCTCCCTAGTGAACTGTACAGACTGGTAGGGTACAGTCTCCAACTTGTGATGTCACAAGTGGATCAATTTAGAAATTGCTCGTAATGACTAATCAACCTCACACCTAGTGGTAAAACTAGGTGTGAGGGCCTAGGGGCCCTGAATCTCTTCAGATCAACAGGTGGAATGCTGCATGTCCAGGGAATGTAACTGTACACAGTTACATTGAATCATTTTTTGCAGAAGGAGATTTTTGTAAAATGAAACAAAAAGCACTAGCTCCTGATTAAATAATAATAATAATTAAGATAACATACCTGTGCATAGTCACATAGCAAGCAAGGTGTACAAAAGGATTCAAAAATATATACCTGGGCGTCGAAGCATATGGAATGTCAAAAATAAAGCAAAACTTACTTTATTCATACCTAAAAAGAAAAGGAGAAGAGAATGAACAGGATCAGAGAGTGCAGTATATAGCTTCAGCTAGGTGAGCAACTGGCTAGTAGGACTAACAACAGTAGACAGCAGTGTTTAGACTATAATAAACTACTTTATTCACAGTGTTAGACCCCCTTGCATGGTGACCACTAGTCTCTTACTTTTCCAGGAATGTAGTTGCGGTCAATGCTTTCCTCCTGTAGAAACATGTGAAGACACCGCTCATTCTGGGCCAATGGGTGACCGGCAATCCTACAAACAAACAAACAAACATAATTTTGTACTGACAATGCTTGCATTCTTCAATTGAAATGATAAGACTTACATTTACATTACATTTACATTTAGAGCATTTGGCAGACGTTTTTATCCAAAGCGACTTACAAAAATGTAACACATTTGTCGAAAGAGGGAGACAACAATATATCGCTGAAGGTAGACTGCAATTAGAATAGAACAAGTTACAAGTATTCCTGGTTGCCAGGTCAATAGAACAAGTTTACAAACTTACAGTTGCTAGGTTGACTCCTTACTGTACAACAGCAGGTAGCCAGGATAAGATGCTACACAAGATAAGTTATATTTCAAGTGCCGGGACACACCAGCGTACAAGATCCTACAAAAGACTTGAGATATCAATAAAGCTAAAGTCATGAGAAATTGCACTTGCAACTGATCATTAGCCATCTAAAGACTGCAACTCAGAGAAAATACGAGTACCTAGCGTCAGAAATGCATTTAGGTGAGAACTGTGCACGCCTCCTGGGGAATAAGCCTATAAACATATCACAACTGATTGATCGCTATTTAGGCTGCGATGTGTGGCTTGTTTAGACAGGAACCAGCCTGACAATAAGAATGGATGTGTTTCTTGGCAGGTGAAAAAGTGAAAAAAACACGGCCCCTTCATTGGTTTTTTGAAACCCCTTTCATACACGTGCAGTCTAGCCCGTAGATGTTCCGGAACATTTCCTGCATGTGTGAATGGAAACAGGGATCGGAATCAATTCCCACCTGAAGACCTAGGTGGCAGGTGGCAATGTCCCACCTGAAGACCTAGTAAAGACCCAGCACAGCTGTGTTGTGAATGAACGCAGTAACACCGCCTGGAGAGGCATGTAAAGGGACGCTTTCACATGAGCGACCGATCACAAGACTACGCTGACAACGTATTTGAATCCGCTACTGTTCATCTTACGGTGCCAATGTGCTTTTCGGGTGATTCAATAATCAACACAACAAGCTCCTTTTATAAGAAACTGGACAGATTCAGAAATATGGGAGCTCTTCTCAGTCCTCTCAGTTCTTCTTCTGTTGGCTTTTATGACCTATGGCCTGTGTTGCATTACCGCCATCTGCTGGACTGTCCCTTGGCCCATCTATTCCACCATCACTACGCCATGTGTGAAAGAGCTCAAGACGGATTCCTAGAGGTGATCCCAGTAATTATGTGTGAAAGGGGCTCTAGTGACCCTAGCCAACTGCCTCTGCATCATGGTTAAATGCTCTTCAGGCATCAGGCCGGCGTCGCGACACCTTACCACAGACAGAACCATGTCTAGTTCCTGTGGTTGTCACAAACTACGTATATTCAATATTTGCGAACATAGAATGTCAGTCGGGTGGTGTCACAGACCTGTTGATGAACTGCTCCAGGCCCACTCGCCGCTCCTCGATGAAGGACTCCTCGAAGATGCCCTCATCTCCTCGAAACGGCAACAGTCTTTTGAGAGCCTTACCTGGCAGAGGGGGGACTACAATCTGGAGGAGGGGGGTCAACATGGGGTCAACATGGGGTCAACATGCTCACATACACAACAAGCAAACAGAACACAACGGCTGCTGGAACTAACTAACTGTTGAGTGGGAACACAAGTCTCAATCGACTCTATAAATCAAGGCAATAACAGTACATTAATTATGCTTATTCTGCTGTTTCTCAATCAGTACATTTTCAGTAGTTTATTAATCCTGGGGAAATTTGTTGACATTTGTTTGTTACAATTGCTCTGCTCAGGAAAGAAGTAAAAAAATCAGAAAACAAAGGAAAGAGGAACATATACAACTAAAAGACTCAAGGCTATGTATTGCACATACAAAATGACTCAATGTATTTCACAACAGACTCATAATAATGACATGGCAATAAAGGTAAAAACTATGAAGTAGTAGCCTTGAAGGGTGCCAACAATAGCAGTCAGACTAAATATAGAGCAGTGAAGTTAAATGTCTATTTACCTACCACAGTAGACAACATTTGTGAGCCAGAGCAAAGTCTTGTTGCTTTGGGTTGTTTCACTGGGGATATCAGCAATTAGGCAAAACAGACTTAGCGCTACCCTTGTGCTCTTACGGATAAGTAATTAGATTACTCATCAGTTCATGGTGCCCGTTATCTAGGTAACTGCAATGTAATTATTACCCTGAAACATGCCATTATCCCCTCACCTTACTGTCTCGTTCCAACTCATTCTTCAGCCACTCAAAGTCACTGTATCTTCTTCTCACACAGGAGTCCTTCAGCTTGAAGATGGGAAGGTTTGTCTGGCCAGAGAGACAAGCAAGATCTTGATTTAACTTGCAGTTACTTTTGGCATTGTTCTGCAACAGATCCACACCAACATTAATTGTGCATAATGACAAGAGCCAAATGTTGATAGAATGTAGGATATATGTTCTTGTCTCGTTAGTGGTTGTACAGTGATTGTTCAGATTATAATTTTGTTGAAAAAAGACAAAAAATGGATACGCCCAAACTTGCACTTAACTGTCTGGAGAAAGATTGCATATCTAGCAGCTGCACATGCAACATTAGAGTATTTCCATGTGACACATGAACACTTAGTGAATCCTGTTGGCTTCAACTAGAGAAGGACTTATGTAGCCACTGTGTGCTCAACACTTAACATACACATTACAATTGATATATGTCTTAGTGCATGTACAATGACCTTAATATACCATTCATGACATTTGAGGTCTGCTGGAAATTAACTGAATTGAGGTAAACGATACATTGTCAGTTGCCTTCTTACATTTAACCGTGGGACTACTTTAACAAACACCACATATTTTTTATGTGGGTGTAAGTTGACTAAATTTGTCTTTTGTCTGAGAGTTATCTTTTTCTATACATGAAATAATTGTATAATATTCATATATTTCAAACACTTGTTGGCCGTTTTGAGAAGAACAGGCCTTAAGAGTAGTTCAGGTTCATCCACACTGTGGTCATTAGTCCAGAAGAACAGGCCTTAAGAGTAGTTCAGGTTCATCCACACTGTGGTCATTAGTCCAGAAGAACAGGCCTTACGAGTAGTTCAGGTTCATCCACACTGTGCTCATTAAAGAGGCGGTCAACTCATGTACTTAAAGGAGCTGTATGATGTCACAGTGTGAAACACTGTTCAATAACATTAGCCGTAGCGTGTAAATAATGTCCAGTTATATTACATTAATACTATCAGCAACCAATTCCCACGGTAAATATAACACTGAACGATAATGCAATACGAGTTGGTGGGAATATGTAAAGGAACGACTTGATAACAGACTTCATGGGGAACTAAAATACCTAAACTGTTAGTAGAATCCAAGGCCGCGGGGGAAACCGGCGACTCGATTTCTCCCGGCCCCTCATCTCCTCGCCCCGCCGGCGGCTAACGTCAACATCGGAGCGTCAAGTACACCCAGCATGCTAACTCAGCATGCTAACTCAGCTAGCAAAACATGGTGACAGTTAGCGTAGCTAAAACGCTAACGGTAGCGACTGTGTTTGGGCGGCGTGCGAGCTGTCAACCTTACCCGCATACGAACTTCGTACGTTGTGTAACGGGTGCGCCCGACTCCTACAGTTTGTGGATCATACACGTCAATTTCCAGAAAATTGCTGGGCGGACCGTAGGCATCCGTCAGGTCCTGGGGTTTGGAGTGCAACCGGCGAGTATCGGCCACCGTAGGTTCGGACATTTTCGTTTGCTGGACGGCCAACGGGAGGATCAGCGTCAAACAAATGAAATGCACCAAAACTACGAAATTTAACACGAATACATAAAGTTGTTGGATTAGCTGATCGCTTCAGCTAGGCGAGCAAGTGGCTAGTAGTACTAAGAAGAGCTTTCTTGCGGTGAGCAGACACCCAGCGCCCTGCCCTTCTTCTGAAAAATGCGTTGACTCAGTTCCGTGATGTGTGCGGGACGCTCTACTCCCTCTAGCGGACAACTGAGCACACCGCAGCCTGACTCAACTGGAGGTCACTGTGTAGCAATCATGGATCAAGTAGGCCACGTTTTGGGGTGTATTGTATATTATTCAAAAGATAGGAAGTCATGCGTGTAAATAATATGTATCAAGTATTGATGCCAGCTATCTGCACGATTGGCATGCAAAACCGTTTTTCTTTACTACTTTCCTATGCTAATTAAAGTAGAATTGTATACACATTATATAGAGGAGACCATGATTAATACAATTAAAATAGGAACAATAAAGAAAAAACAACAATAACTCTATATATAACTCATTTAAGCCATTACTCCATTTTCATTAAAGGAGAATGTAGAGTGTGTGTGGTTGGCGGCTGGTTTAAACAGCTTCACCTGGCCCGAGATTAGTCTGGGGCTGGGTTAGGCCGCACACCTGTAGTGCATTGGCTAATGCACACAGGATAAACCATCACCACACACACTCAAGGAGGCTGGAGAGTGCTGACATGTCATGCATTGTACCACCAGTTCTATACTCTGCAGTAAACCTGTTTGTCATCATCATCTACCTGTGTGCTGGTGTGGGAGGAGCCATAAGGCCATGCCAGTAAAGGTTATAGGACTACTCAGATATCCACTTAGTAGAACTAGGCTAGGGGTTGAACTACATCTTTTTTGTAACCTTTTCCACAGCAGTGGAAATGCAGTCCAACTGCAGGGAAGTTATTTAGTGAAATATTAAACTATATTTCCCACACGGTCAATATCATGTTGACGGCATTGATGTTGTGGCCGTATTGCAAAATAATAATTTTGAATTTTCCACCTTTACAACTACCCAGGAAATTGTAAATATATATTTTACAGACACTTTGCAAACTTCATGCACCTCATGTTTATTATGAGATGCAACAACATATTTAATACCTCTTAACTTACTTCTGCTACATTTGCTGTAACCTCATACAAAAATCGAACTTCATGAACTGCACTGAGGTTTTTGCTGTTTCAGCTCAGATCAAGTTAATGATGTCAGTTGGCAAGAAACCAAACATTTCCCAGTGCTGTGATATGCTGTAATTTATAAAGCATAACAGCAACCCCAATGTTAGGCGTTATAGGGCCATCTTTTTTAAGGCCTCTTCATACATTCGTACATTTCCTAACAAACTGTAATAGCTCATACATTTCCCCACAAATTTAATTTACCATGAATTTTTGACATTCAATCAAACCTTTCCTCCTCTTGTTCTCAAATCAGGATATTATTGGGAGTGCTCCAGTGATACAATTATTTATTTTAAGAACTATATCCAATATAGCTTTGGTTTTTCATTAAATTCATATATATAGCAATTACCCCTTTATAGATAGAAGGCCTTTAATGTTACTAAACTCTACATTGCCATCAGCCAGGAATTTAGCCAGGTTCTTGCCTGGGTCTGGGAGAATGGGGATCATAATGAGTCCAGAGTCCAGTCGCTCTGTAAGTCGGACTGTCCACAGTTCTGGTCTATATTGCTCCTCACCTGCAGCTCATAGTGGTAGATGCTGGAGGGCAGCTTGATGCAGTATCTCTGCTGCTGGGCGGAGTGTTCTGGCCCAGGTATGATGAACAACAAGACAAAGAAGAAGAAGAAGAAGAAGAAGAAGAAAAAGAAGAAGAAAGGAATAAGAATGTAGCCCTGAAGACATGTTTGGAGCAGTTAGATATAAATATGAATTCAGGAAGAACCCAGCCCCACTCACCCCCATCACCCTGAGAGACTCCCCAGTCAACACCATGGAGGCCTTCTGCTTCCTGGGCACCACCATCACCAAGGACCTCAAGTGGGAGCTGAACATCAGCTCCAT